>LPNX010558658.1:257691-433788 GCA_001517045.1 Pseudotsuga menziesii
AGTGAATTATTGTGTCCTTTTCTCCTATGTTATGTTCTCCCTTAACATCTATTTAGCATACCTTCTTCATTTATCCAACCCCTACGGTGTCCTCTTTTGATTTTTCCAGTCTTCCTTACCATGAATGTCCCCATAAAAGGTTTCCTATATTGCTATGTACCCTTGTTTTTCTCTTCCTTATTAGCCTCAATATTTTTCTAATCCTTCCTTCTTCCATAATATAATATTAGCAAACACCTTCCCTTCCTTCCCTTCTTCCTTTACGGTAACCCAACAATGCAAATCATTTCCAAATTAGGCTTGGCTTGCTATTTCCTTTCTACATTTTGCCTTCCTCGTTTACTTTTGGTATTCTTCCCTTCCTATTCTCATAGAACTCCACACACATAGGGAAATATAACTAATTTATATGATCATTAGAAAAACCTTTAAATCATGAAGAGAACAAGATAAGGGTATCCCCACAAATCCAAGGTCCATTAGAAACAATGTCGATACAATGCAATTAGGATTTAGACGCTATGGTTGTGCCACTCATATGGCTTCAATACATCTTTAATTCAAGTCCTTTTCATGGCCTTTGGAAACATCCCACCAACAATGTGCTCATGTAATGTATATGTTATGTATGATACCCATACATCTTCATACTCAATTATATATGGCTAGGGTTTCACTTGATTACAAGTTGTCTACAAGCAGAATAAGGAATGAGGTAATGCAACAATATGTGTGGTTTAATAAGGATCCATGGTTGATGTGGCTCAATTTTTTTTTGGCTTTAGTTCGGCTGGGCTACCCACAACAAAATAAGCATATTTAGTGCAAACACTATTAGTTTATAAACAAAGTAGTAGTGCATGGAAGTCAAATCAAAAGGAGCCATTTAACAGTCCAGAAGACCACATAGAAGCCTCTTTGTCCTTAAAAGACCAAAAGGAGCCATTTAATAATCCAAGGAGACAATCATGCCCAAGTTTGGACCAACAGAGAACATTGGTTATAAAGAACACAACTAGAAGTTAACATTGCTTACCCTTCCACTACAACCACTCCAGTGAGTACTTAAATTTAAGCCATGTCAAACTTCACATATGCAGCTTGTGAATCCTCAACTTGTGTGTCCATTACTTCTCGATGCATAACAGGGACAACTAGCTTTTAGTGTAGAGAAAGATATCTGCTCAAATAGTTTATGACAAGAAAATTGCAAATTTACTCTACAATACAATGCCAGTCTTTCTAGCTTATCTAAAGGGAGATGTTAATTTAGGCCATTTAATAAAGGAAATTGAGCAAGGAATATGGACAAGGATGCTACAATGATCTGTCACAAGATAGGTGATATAATTTTCTTATATTCCGCTAAAAGGACTATTTTAATGGAACAAGCTACCTATGTTCACAAAAAAGACAAATCTGGCTTAACTGTTGCTTAAAAAATAAGAAGGAATGTTGTGACTGAAAGCATGCAACATAAAATAATGAGTTGTTTGCAGCAGCAGATAAATGCTACAAATTTTTCAAATGGATAATTCGGTTTAAATACAAGATTTCTCAATGGACCACTTTCCAAGGGATCTACAACCTTCATTGTCTCCCCTTAAAATCTTGGGAAATTATTACCAAACATGATCTCATACAACAACTTTTTCTAGAACTTAACTCAATGGGGTCATTGAGCAACATGGTGGCTCTAAATTGATTCCCTTGGCCTCGAGTAGGTGGTTTAAAAAATTATGTCAAATAAGTGTATACCATATAACATTAAACAACTAAGGACCCACATTAGAGAGAGAGAGATGAGGTTGAGATGCATTGTGCACATTATACTTGGTTGTCAGCTCACACGACACATGATTAGGAGCTGGATTGGGTGTTGAGCCCAATGTGGTTTGGGTTTTGGAACTTAACTTGGATGGTATAACATGGGAGGTACTAAAGCATGGTTGTCTTGTGAAATAATATAGAGATTGGCTAAGAACTAGTTTAAGTAGGAAATATGTGGTGCCTGGTACCAATTGGGGGTTCCCATTAGAATGGAGAAAATTGTTGATTCATGGTAGGAAAACAACAATTTTTAAAATTTGTTCTTCATTACACAACCCTTATTGTTGATATTTATGCGGGTTTGTAGACTCATAAATATTAATACAAATGTAATTGTTCCTTGAGAAATATGGACTCATATCTTGGTTGATTTATGGGTAGATCCATTGCAATAAATTCAACTCTTTAATGTCGATCCCAAAAATGTGGGTTTGTTAACCTTGTCAAATAGGGCATCTTGATATATTTAGTTTTCCTCAAGGGTGGATATCAAGGGTGGTTTCCCTAAATTATAGTAATGAAAAATAAAAAATATTTGGCCTTCTAAAACACACATGTAAAATGCATAATAAAAACACAAATACTAAAAATAACATTAAAATAAAAAATAATAAAAAATAAAACAAAATCATAAAAAAAGAAACACAAAATCATAAAAAAATCTCAAAATCAAAATGCACAACTCGCTAGGGTCAGGCATCATTTCCATCCACCAGAAATGATTTCACCTTGAATCACAAACTGGAAAAGACAACGCATGAACTCTGGTTTTGTTAGGGGCAGGTAGGGGAAAGGGCAAGTTCACCTATTGTAAGTTCCACACCCGCGCAAAAATATACAAAGAAATGTAGAATCTTCAAACCGGATCAACATCTCCATTTGTTTATGGTTTTTGAATCAGATCAGTTTCTAACCAGGGAATCCATTTCCTGTATCAGTGGGGGTGGATCTGGTTGAAGGAATCATCAGGGTTTACATTGGAATTGTTTCTGATGAAAGGAAATAACTCGCTAGGGTCAGACATCATTTCCATCCACCAGAAATGATTTCACCTTGAATCACAAACTGGAAAAGACAATGCATGAACTCTAGTTTTGTTAGGGGTAGGTAGGGGAAAGGGAAAGGACGACGCCATAGGAGAAGGACTCCTAAACCCTACAATCACAAAAACCCCAACTTAAACATTGCACTTACTCCAGCATCATGTTTTAACATTTCAGAGAGAAGAGAGGCACATCCATTATCATTTGAAACTAACATTCAAGATGCACAGTGGTTTTTATTACAAGTTAGAGGCATGTCAATTCCATTTCCTAGTGAGAAGGGCATACTACACCTTGATACCAGTCCACTGGAAGGTGAGTAACTCCAAACACAACCAATCTTGTTGTATACAGTGTATCATATGTTCTTGCATAAATGGAAGTGAGCTTGCATGGCTTGGTTTAAAGTTTAAACTTTCAATCAACATATAACAAATGTCTGAAGATCAATCTCATTCTCAATAGCATGCGTTTCTATGAAGAGTGTACAATCTCTTACATTTCCCTTGAGCATATATGACACATGGGAAGCTCCTGAAGTGTTCCAAAAGGAGTTTAGGGAGCATCCTCTATGCCTCAAGTCTATTTTTCAAAAAATAATGTATTTAATATGTATACATATTTATACATAGTCTAAGACATGGTTTATATGCTCATTTAAGAAGAGCATGTTAACCATACCTAAGCCCTGCTTCTTCAGACGTTGGCTATATAGAATTTGAACTTTGAATGTAGATAGTGTATCAATGCTCATTGTTTTAGTTAGATACATATAGTCATTAGTCTGTTTTATTTTAGAGATAGCCTACAGGTGGTTGCAGAAATCTGAATAACTGATGAGTGAACTTGTATATGTTTATTGTAAAGCAATTGTATTTACTATTTAGCAGGAAATCATATTAAATCCCTAACTAATCAGGGTTCCCAAACTTCCAAATTTACAGGTATTTAGGATGTTTCCAAACATGTTTCCCTTTATTAGCAACCTATTTGCAGCATACAATCCATGGTCAAACAGCCCAGAGGCTATCCAATATAGTGATTTCTGCTTTAATATAGGGCCTGGATGTGTTGAAGCATAGTCTCAAGCAGCTACCAGCAATACACCACCTCCAGCAAGTTTTTTCTTTGTCCAATCACCTAACACTTATCACTTCAACCTGGGCAAGGATTTCATGGTGTAGAGAAAGGAAATAGTGACCGTCTAAAATATCAACAACAAAAATACCTTGTTGATTACACAAAGGCTTGTAGATATGTTGTACGTAAAACCCTTGGAGTTCGGGAACAAGAATGAAGAGATTTGTTCTCAACAGGAAAGCAAGACTTAGTTCAAGCCTTGAACAAAGGTAGTTCAAGGGGGCACAAGACCACCCCACTTGCAACAATTGACAAATTAGTATACAATAGGATTGCCAAGAAAGGCACAAGAAAGACACAGGAGATGAACTTGAAGGTAAGGGTGCTACCCACTTCTCCAGAACCCAATACTAAAACAATATACCAACAGCAGCAAGTTCTACCTATGTCCAATGGCCCCATGTTTATTAGTTCAATCTGGGCATAACCTTTACCTTGGTTACCTTTTATGGGCTTCTTCAAAAGGGCATAAATTTGACATCCAGAGACTGTTTTCAATGTTGTTTTCTGGAGCGTCTACTTTTAGTTTAGTTATTTCCCTATCACCATGCAGATCAACCTCAACTGCCACATGGCTCCTTGGTTACATTTTATTCCTTTAGAGCATAGATTTGACATCTAGAATCTGTTTTCAATGTTGGTTTTTCTAAACTATCTATTTTTTTTAGCTCTTTCCATCTAGACATTTAGGTTTTACTTTTGAAGCCATCTTATGCAAACAAACAATCTGTCCCCACATCATCCTTGCCAATGGCCTAGTTTATATACTATACTAGCTGATGAGTAGCCATCGTTAAAATTTCAAACCCATGCCTCGAAATTGTCTCTACTGCCAGATATTCTATATTTATCACAAATTGAAAAACTATATATTTCCCTAAACAACTCTCCCTCCATCGCAAAATGGTTTGTTTTCTTGTTTTGCATTCATTATTTCACATATTCAAATCATGACATGAGACAAATTTGTGAATTATTCCACAAAATATAGTAAAGTATGGAATTTAAGATTCCAGACCTATATTTTAAGAGCCTTGGGAAGCCCAAGAATAAACGGTTTACTAAAATTAGAATAGAATGCATGAAAATAAAATATGACATCTCCCCACTTATTCAATCGGCCCTCATCTCAAAAGCCACATTTATATGGCCCACGAGCATAAAATGTGAAATGGAACTGCTTGCTTTCTAAAGGTGATTCACCTCATAAAACATCATCAATGTTCAAATAAATCTAAAAGAAACTTGTTCTTGACTGGCCACTCGTACCAATCAATTTTCACAATGCCCTTCCAATGAAGAGAAAAAATTAGCTCCAAATAATAACTGGAAGGGAAGCACACCACAAAGTCAGTGAATCCAGTAAAATTCATTATTTTTTATAGGATTTGACTTCATTAATCACTCCCTCGATCAAAGCATCAACATCATAATTTTTCCCAAAGAATTTCACAAATTCCATGTTTGGGTCCATTAAATACCTGCAAATAGAATATTCAAAACATAAATACAATACACATAAGAAACAAACATTACAAACACAACATTTTGTGGAAGATATAGTAGTAAATATGAAATAACAATTAAGAGAATTAGAAGCATTCAATGAATTTTATAAAAATACTACCTCATAACAATTTCAAATAAATTAAAAGAGAGCACTGAACAAAACCATACTCAATACAGGAATCCTTGTATTCACAATATAATGTATACTGGATCTTTAGTGTGTGCTAAAAGATCCTTTCTGAAAACCATTATTTTGAAACAAAAAGAGACTATACTATAGAGAAATATGTTACAACTTCATGGTGAATATAGATAGCTTCAGTGCTATTAAAACCGATATTTGTATCTCTACTTTTGAATACACAACTTACTAGATGCATCAGGTTTCCCATGAAAAGTATGAGCAAATTTTCAAGCAGAAGACACTTAAATACACATAGAAACCTAAGATAAATGGAAAAGAAGCAGCCTTAGTTTACAGGTAACGAGTGGAAAACTTTCTATAATCTTGAATTTCCATGCCCAACAGTATAGCGTACCCTTTTCACATACATTGAATCATGTTTGCTACTTCTTGGCAAGTATTTTTGGGACCACCCACAAACCATGAAACAAGCCCAACTACATATCTCATTCTATATGTAATGTAATGTTGCATCCATTTCCTTTACATCTTTACAAGTTGATAACTTCATTCCTAATTTAACAGGATTTACCTCTGACTTAATCAGGCATATCAAACTTTTTAGTACCTCTTATGCATACTTCATCTTGGACATGAATATGTTGCCAACCATCTATCATACTTCCACATGTAACCAGCTATGAATTAGCCCCATTATATAACTTTAATGGATGCTTTATTCAGCTTACACATTAGATATGCTTTCCCCTTTTTCACCTACTCTCCCAAATCACTTCTCTTTTGAAAGGAATTTTAGAAATCCATCTAATAAATGGACCACTTAAATTAAGTTGTCATGGCTAACACCAATATGATCATATTTATCTTCACATCAGATTCAAAGGTTTTCTTAATGTCAGAACCTTCTTTTTTTGCAAAACCTTTATCCACTAACCTTGTTATGTGCTCACCAACCTAATTACCTACTCTATACTCTCCTATAGATCCACACACAAAGTTTCCATTCCTCAATAAACTTTGTCTTACTACCTATAATAATGAGATCATCCACATGCTAAATCATAATCACAATATCATCACCATCATTGATTTACATAAAGACTTAGATCTGATGGACTTATATCAAGTCCATTCACTCAAGTGCCCAAGATCTAGAAGCATATTTGAGCCATACGGTGCCTTTTTCAGCAGTTGTTCTTTCCCTTTTTTCTCAAAGCCTTGGGGTTTCCACATACATAGTTCCTCTTCCAAATCTTCATTTATAAATGCACTTTCAACATCCATCTAATGAATGACCCATTTGAACTATAGCACCACGACTAACACTAGTCTAATTGGCATTCATCTATGTTAGTGGTTCCAAGGTTTCCTTCAGTCTCAATACCTTCTTTCTATGCAATACCTTATTCACTAACCTTGCTCTTTGATTGTCAACTTAAGCATCTTGTTCATACTTTTTTATTGTAGACCATTTACAAATACTGCATTTTTCCTTTAGGCACTTCCCAAATTCCCATATTCCATGTTTTCACATTGGATCATATTCCATTTAGGCTTCGTCTTTGTGTTTCTTTTCAATCAGATTTTCAAAAACAGTAGTAAAGACAAGTGAAGCTTACTGCTGCAATATTTTTTCCTTCTTGTGTGTTTCACTAATTTCAAGTAATTTTATAGTAAAGTCCTTCAATGTTTGAAAATACCACTTTTTGGGGATTTAGGGAGATTATCTCAGTATCTTCGTTGTCGCCAGTTATAATTCTTGATTGGTTTTTCCAGCCTGACTTGGACCACTTTATTCTGCAAGCCTCTTAAGATCAAATTTGTCTTCAATAGACCATGCAAATTGATCTAGTATGAATTTCCATGGATATGGTTGTCATCAAGATTCAAGTACAACATATTTATTGACAATGGTCTTTCTCCAAGATAAGGAGCTTATCTACCTTGAACTCATCACCATAACCTCTAAAAAGGTACACATGTTTTTATCTTCAAGTTATTTATTTTGCTTTCATAAAATAATCACAGGCAATACAATCAAAGACTTCTTAACTGCAGCATCAGACTTCTTTGTAGCTGACAGTTCAGTCACGGCAGTGAATTGTGAACCAAATATGTCTCTGCTAGCAGCCACTAAAACAGCTAAAGGAGTTGAACCATAAATTCTCTCAGTAGCAGATGATCTTGAACAAGAAGATTTCATTTGCAGAGCCTCCAATGAAATGAGGCTAGTTTCTTTAGCCCAAGTGAAAGGTTTGATAGATCCAATGTTCCACCAAACTGTGCCATAGTTGGCAAATTTTGACCTGAAGATGTATGCACAAGATCAGACCTCACAGAAGTAGCATTTGATGATGATACACCTGCCACTAAAACTGACGTGTTTGGCTGCTGATGTAAATTAATTGAGTGGCCATATGATCCTACTGGTATTGCTGAGTTGGAATTTAGTTTGTGAGGACTGTTGAAAGCCAAAACAAATATTCTACAGGAACCAAAACAAATTTCCAAATGAATACAACACCCTATCATGGATATTCTAGAAACCACAACATACATAAATCCTAGTTGCAGGTCATGTCTTTTATTTTTCATGTCTCTTTCTTTCCACCTCAGGCTACAAGGTACTGAAAAATATTATTTGAATTTAGGACATTATTGCTAAGTTATCTTTAGTCTGTACAATCTAAACCATATGTCAACATTTATTGAATGCTTTTAATCTTGTGTCCTGGCTATGTATCATAGGAGCTGCAATTTTGATATGTTTTTGTCATATCTTAAGGAAATTGAAGTGTGATGCCAAATATTCATTTTTTTTTCATTGAATGTACAGATTGTAGAATCACATATTCATCCTGGAGAATTATGTACTAGGCAGGAATATGGCCGATGGTTTCTTTCTTCAAATTCACTGTTGTCAAGGTAAAAGTTAAGAAAAATATGGTTTTCATCAAAGAAATGAATGTGCAAAGCTTAAACCCATTTTCCCAACAGATTTTCAAGAGGTCTGTATAAACTATAATCTTCTACATATCACGTGTGCAGAAGGCCAAGCAACAAGGTTTTTCCTTTAGTATACATTGAAGGTGTTACACAACTTGCCTTTGATGATATAACACCACAAAGTGCAGATTTCCCTTATATTCAAGGTTTGAGTTTCTCTATTTATGATTTTGATTGTAGGGATTGGTGATAAATTCCTAATAGGTATTTAGAAACTACATTGACTTTTATGAAATCTTGATTGAGTCAGGTATGGAAGAAGCAGGGATTACACCTAGTAAGTTATCTAATGTCATAACATGTAGCATCAGTGACAAAGAGCAGAGTCATAGTTGTAACATGTTTTACCCAAACAGGTAATGCATAATTTTGGTAAGCTTTTTCATCTATTTTTGTGAGCTATCCTGTCAAAGAAATGCAATATCTGGATTCATTTCTCACCCACTGGTCTTTTTTCTTCCTTCCTATTGTCCTTTATCACGAGTGGACTTGGTGACCTGGAAAATTGTTGTAGAACACAATCACTTACCACAAATTGATAAAAGGGTATGACTGCAATGATAATGAGCCAAAAAAGTTGTTATAGAATGCACTTATATGTTAAAACTTTGCACAGATAATAACAAATGTTAATATCAACAATTACTACACAAATATTCATGCACTCCAGATTGGACTTTAAAAGAATGACCTGTTTGCAGTCTAGACATTAGAGAAGAAATCTGGGTTCCTTGATGTTCATCGAATTCGCAAAGATGCATGGCCTGCTATTTTTATTGATGCTACATCAGGAGATCAAAGTATTACACAGAGCATTTGGTGAGTCAACTTTTACTTGTAAAGGCATAGGGATCTTAGTTGTAAATAGTTAAAATGAAGTATATGATTCAGTTAGGTTCCTTTCAATGGATTCAATTGTGTTTCATGTAATTCTAGAGGTAGAAAGCATGTCCTCTGTGTCCTCTGTGTCCCATGTCATCGTGTCATGTGACTTAGATAAAAAGGAAAACCTGTCCATTCACTATTTCAATAATTTCTGGTCATAAGTAGGATTAATAAATCAGATGGATAGTAAATGAATGAATGTTGTGGGTCAAAATAAACTCCAGTTTTAGTAAAATTGGTAACAAAGTCAGTGTGGGTCATCAAAAGGATTCAAGTTCCAAATTCCAAAGACCATCTAGACATAATGGTGAATTAATTCTAGTTATGGACAAATTAAAGACTTCCTCGTGATACAAATCACAAATGAAGGACCCTAAATGGTCATTCAATGATGGATAAATGAAAGACAAAATGGAAAAAATAAGGTGAAAAGAGTGGCCTTCTATTAGTCTCCCAGGGAATTTGTGCCTTGCCCAACGAATGGATAATGTTGGCAGCTATATGGGTAGGACAGGACATGAGTGGCAATGCACCTTTGCATATTTCAGTTAGTCATGGTATTCAAAATGTCATTAATGCAAATAATACACAAATTTTTCCAGTATCTATGACATAGCTGGTGCAGCTAAAGATTTTAAATCTCTGGCTTGAGTGTTCTGTAACATAATAGGGTACATGATGTATGGAGGAACCTTTAGAAATGCCCATGAGTATGTGAACAATCCCATAGGTGACAAGCATGGCTCACATGTATAGTAGAGCCTTTGACATGGTATGTAACCTCTTGTATAACCCAACACATGAGGTCGGCCCAATTCAAAAATTCCAAATAAAAATAAAAATAAAAGTTTTGACAAGTCGGATCCATAAAAATTCATAAAAAAATGTGTATAAATAGAGACATTTCACCTCATTTTGGAGTGTGGAATTTTGAGAGCAGTGGACTGAGATTTTTTGGGTGATTGAGGCTGTGGAATGAGGAAATTTGAAGGATAAGTCCAATCATATACACAGACCCAAATGTTTGGAGAAGGATAACATATTTTGGGTTGGTGTTGGAGGCTTTTCTACACATGATGCAATCCTGAATGTTTTGCAGCATGCCCAAATTTTTTGCAACAGTCCCGAATTTTGTTTGCAGCAACAGACTGAGGTGATCTCGATGGTGACCAGTGCAGCAAGTGTCTTGAAAAAACAAATTGGGTGTTTTGTTTGTAGTTCTGACAAAGGAAATTCAGAATACACCAGTCAAAGCATGCATGTACAGTCTTAACTTGGAAGTGTTAAAACAGTCTGATTTCATGCTTGAATGAGGGTGAAGTTTGACCAATATATATAGTCTCGAATTCACACAGTCATCAATAGTCTGAATTTCCTTTTGTGCCTAAATAGTTCAAGTTTTTTATTCCTTTCTCCACTGAAGTTGATGGTCAATCTATGTTGCAAACAGTCCAAGTTTTGACTAGCATATACTTACACAGTCGCAAGATTGATGACGCATACACAGTCCTAGTGGTGACACTATTGGAGGCTTATCCATAGTGCAAAGTCCACAGTTCAAAATTGCTAATCATTCACACAGTATGAATCTATGTAAGATGCATGATGATGAGACCTTGATTATCATACCTTGAAATGATAAAAGCAGACCTTGATGTGATGATGATGAGAGAAAAATTCCTTGGGTCATATTCTACTGCATCCATACACATCCCAACGTTTTCTTCAATATTAAACAGTTAGGTCCTCTATAGACACGTACACAACCCCACATGTGATCTTGACATGCACTGATCAAGGTCTTCTACAGCAGACCAACACAGCCCAGTATGAAGATGGTGCAAACCTAATACATATTCTATAATGGTGATGAGCATGCAATCCTATGATGATATATGTTGATGATGCTACCCTATGCACGATGTACACTGTGATGGTACCCTATATATGATGCATATACTTTGATGATCATGCATACAAAACATGACAGCCCTAGGATGATGATGACTAGAATACACAGTCAAGCCTGAAAGTGATGTCCAGTGGTGAAGAATGCAGTGGCATGTATACAATGTATGTATGTATAGTGAAGTAGACTGTAGTGTATGAACAATGATACATACAATGGTGTATGAACAGTCATGAAGATGCATGTGCACACTATGATGTTGATTATTTATGATGATGATGTATGCATGATGATAAATACTAATCTATGATATATGTCTTGTTAACTATGATGGCACTTTGTACATGATGATGTGATGGTACCCTATTATGTTACAGACCTTGATGGAGGATTTGAAAACCTTGGGAATTGTTATCCAAACAATTGCATTGTAATTTTGGAGATTCACGAAGTATGTGCGATTGAAGCAGTTAGTAAGGCTGAGGGTAAACTATGGAGGTTGGGTACAAATTCATCAAAAAAATGAGCTACTTACCAGAAATCCTAGCATTACCGGTAAATGATCTCTGAGGAGTGTGGGCATAAAATTCTACTATCTACTGGAATTCTGATCCATAGTGATCTAATACAAATGCCTCCAAAGGATGGACCTAAAGAGTAAAATATCTTGGGGAGAAAACAAATATCATACAAGAATAATTTAAATTTCTTGGTTGGAAATATTGAAAAATGACAAGTAGGAACACTTGGTTGGGTAAATCCAGGAGAGATATTGACATGAGAAATTGTATCAAGAGACACTAACCAGCATCCCATTAGCACACCCGCAATCACTAAAGAAGCATGCCAACTGTCACCAAACTTTTATCACAAAATAAGCGTGTACTTTTAAATAAAAGGATACGATGTGAGTTTGTCAAACAATTGGACTTCATCAACAGTTGTGTAATAACTAAAAGGTCGTTCCAACAGCTGGCTGATTAGTTGTCAATTCAGCCTAGGCCAGCTGGTGGAGAGTAGGATTGTTATCCTCAATTCAAGTTTCTCACAACATTTTACTAATCAGAAAGATTGGTATATTGATTTTGTTGAGGAAAAATCCAACTCTAATTCTGTATTCGAGTGGTGGAGAAAATGCAGAGTTGAGAAGTGGGAAAGTTTATATGAGAGGTAAGAGGTTGTTATTTATGATGATGTCCCTGGTTCACAGAAAAAATTATTTTTTGTTAGTTGGATAATGAAGCATAGCCCACAGTTCAATGTTTTCCTTCAGTAATAATCAAATTTTAATTGCTGACAAGAAGTGCAAGAAGATGATTTATAAGTGCCAAAGATCAGGGTTTGTTTCAACTGGTGGATGGTAAAAAAAAGTTGGCAGTTAGCAGATTCATTATGCTTTATCTGTTCATTTTCATGAAAGAGAGAAAGATACTTAAGGAGGGTGAATAGGAGGCAATGAAGTAAAATGGTGCTTTCTCAAAGAAGAAAACACAAAACTTTGATATCTTGAAGCGCCAAGATGTTGAAAATTTGATATTTTGGAATAAGCTACAAATGGGTTAAATGGGTTGTTTTTATTTAGGGAGTATAGGGTGGTAACCAAGCTAAGTAACCAAGGATATAAGCTAATACAAGTAGCCAAGTGAGTAGCTATGGATCCAGAGCCTTACTAGTCAGCTATGGAAGTGGGGGAAAGGGTCCAAGGGCATTCCTACCTATCAGAGGGAAACTTTCTTTTTGTTCTGCAACCTCTCCCTCCTAGCCTGTAACCCTAAAATGAGAAGGTTTCGAAATATGTACATCCTCCCCCACATAGAAAACATGGATTCTTTGGGTTTTATATAAGTTTTTATGCGGGTAATGAGCACTCAGGATAACCCATTGAAATGAAAAGTTACACATATATATAGTCTAAGTTCGAGTTTAGCTCCGCAAGAAACCATAAACTGCAGTGCTGAGAAGGAGGCATATGTATTGGACAAAGTTGAAGATACTTACTTGGGGGTTACTGCTGAGTTTGCTAGGAAGCCTTTAGGAAAGATTTCACAATTGTCTTGTGGGGATCATTTTCGACTATAAATTAGTAGTAACAAGACATAACCTTTGAATATGGGCTGAATCTAAGGGTTGAAATACATTTTTGGGCATGTTTCAGTCTTAAAAGGTGATAAATAACAACATTAAACTAGCTTTGGTAAGTTCTAGTCCAATTTTGATGGTTAAAGCTCCAATTTTGGGCATGAGCAGGGATGGTAAGAGAACTCAATTCTCATTTACAAACTATTTGGAGGGGTTTTGAGTGCATTGTGTGCCTTAGAATAACAATATAAAACATTTATATAGCCTTTTGCATTAGAAAAGGCGACAAAAGTATAAACAATAGTCATAAAATCCTCAAAAAATCCAGGTTTGATGTGTGTTAGGGATTCATGTGTATGAAATGAAAGCCCTATAGGGGGTGATTTACCTTTGTGACCATTCATGCCTTGTTTGGAGTGTTGCTCAACTTCCGTGGGACACTCATGGCAAGTTTGGATAGGTTTTCATGGTATATTGTGAAGCAATTGTTGTAGTAGCATTTGGATCCTTCAGTCAAGTTGAATCCTTGAATCATTACACAAGTGAAATCCAACAAAGCGTTTGCTCCATATATCTATGGAATTTAACTTAATAAAGGTGCACAATATGGAATTTTATGAGAAGTTTTGGAGCTTGGGTCTCCTTTTGTTCAGTATATGTGACTTCAAGAAATAAAACTATAAAGATAACCAACAGGTTTTCTAGTTCTTCTCACAGAGATGAATATTTCAATTTAGAAATGTCCTATATGCTTGGAGGAGAGGTTGGATGAAACTAGTAAATACTTTTTTGTTGTTGTTTCAAAAGGCTTAGCTTTATAGGTCAATATAATGTACAAAGAGTAATCATTTACATCATTGAATTTCCTCTTACCACCACAATGAGGAAGGCAATCATATCCAACTGGGCTGTAATAGTAGATGACACAATGTACTCTCCTAGAAAGAAATGAAATCTAACTCCAACTAGATTTTTATCATGGTGTAATGTATTTGATAACAATGTGGCTATGTTAGATGTAAAACTACCTTATGAAAGCTAACATACATTAGCTTTACTGACCCTGCAATGTTTTAAGAATAAAAACTAACTCTAGTTAGATTTTCATTATTATGCATTGTGATTGATGACAATGTGGTTGTGCTAGATGAAAAGCTACATTATAAAATCTAACACACATTAGATTACACTCATCATGCAATGATTTAAGGACGAAAGCTAACTCCAGCTTGATTTCCATCACGGTGCAATGTGATCAATGACGATGTGTTGTGTTAGATGGAAAACTACGTTATGAAAGCTAACACACATTATCTTTCACTCATTGTGCCATGTTGTTAGAAGGAAAGCTAACTCCAGCTAGATTTACATCATGGTGTAATGTATTTGATGACATTGTGGCTATGTTAGATAGAAAACTACCTTACAAAAGCTAACACACATTAGTTATTACTCACCATGCAACGTTTTAAGAATGAAAGCTAACTCTAGATAGATTTCCAAAATGATGCATTTTGATTAATGACAGTGTGGTTGTGTTATATAGAAAACTACATTATGAAAGTTAACACACATTAGATTTCACTCACCATGTAAAGATTTAATGTTGAAAGCTAACTCCATCTAGATTTCCACCATGATGCAATGTGACAATGTGGTTGTGTTAGATGGAAAACTACCTTATGAAAGGTAATACACATTATCTTTCACTTATTGTGCCATGTTGTTAAAATAAAGCTAACTCCAACTAGATTTTCATAATGGTGTAATGAGCTAACACACATAAGCTTTAATTTATAGTGCCATGTTGTTAGAATGAAAGCTAAATCCAACTAGATTTTCATCATGGTGTAATGTATTTGATGACAATGTCGTTGTGTTAGATGAAAAACTATATTATGAAGGCTAATAGACATTAGCTTTACTCACCGTGTAATGTTTTAAGAACGAAAGCTAACTCCAACTAAATTTCCATCATGGTGCATTATGATTGATGATAATGTGGTTGTGCTAGATGACAATATACACTATGAAAGCTTACACACATTAGATTTCACTCACTGTGCAACGATTTAAGGATGAAAGCTAACTCCATCTAGAATTCCAACATAATGCAATGTGCTTGATGACAGTGTGGTTGTGTTACATGGAAAACTACCTTATGAAAGCTAACACACATTAGCTTTCACTCATTGTGCCATGTTGTTTAAAAAAAAGCTAACTCCAGCTAGATTTCCATCATGGTGTAATGAGCTAACACACATAAACTTTTCCTTATAGTGCCATGTTGTTAGAAGGAAAGCTAACTCCAATTAGATTTTCATCATGGTATAATGTATTTGATAACAATGTGGCTGTGTTAAATGAAAAACTACCTTATGAAAGCTAACATACGTTAGTTTTATTGACCATGCAATGTTTGCAGAATGAAAGCTAACTCTAGCTAGATTTCCATCATAGTGCATTGTGATTGATAATAATGTGGTTGTGCTAGATGAAAAACTACATTATGAAATTTAACACATTAGATTTCACTCACTGTGCAATGATTTAAGGACGAAAGCTAACTCCGGCTATATTTCCATCACAGTGCAATGTGATCAATGATGATGTGTTGTGTTAGATGGAAAATTACCTTATGAAAGCTAACACGCATTATCTTTCACCCACCATGCCATGTTAGAAGGAAAGCTAACTCTAGCTAGATTTGCATCATGGTGTAATGTATTTGATAACAATGTGGCTATGTTAGATAGAAAACTACTTTACAAAAGCTAACACACATTAGCTATTACTCACCATGCAATGTTTTAAGAATGAAAACTAACTTTAGCTAGATTTCCAAAATGGTGCATTTTGATTGATGACAATGTGGTTGTGCTAAATGAAAAAATACATTATGAAAGGTAACATATATTATATTTCACTCATTGTGCAACGATTTAAGGTTGAAAGATAACTCCAGCAATATTTCCATCACAGTGTAATGAGACAATGTGGCAGTGTTAGATTAAAAACTACCTTATGGAAGCTAACAAACATTAGCCTTTACTCACTGTGCAATGTTTTAAGAACGAAAGCTAACCTTAGCTATATTTTTATCATGGTGCATTGTGATTTATGACAATGTGACTTTGTTATATAGAAAACTACACTATGAAAGCTTACACACATTAGATTTCACTCACCGAGCAACGATTTAAGGATGAAAGCTAACTTCAACTAGATTTCCAACACAACGCAATGTGATTGATGACAATGGGGTTGTATTACATGGAAAACTACCTTATGAAAGCTAATACAGATTAACTATAAATCATCGTGCCATGTTAAAAAAAAAATCTAATTCCAGCTAGATTTTCATCATGGTGTAATGAGCTAACACATATAAGCTTTCCCTTATAGTGCCATGTTGTTAGAAGGAAAACTAGCTCTAGCTAGAATTTCATCATGATGTATTGTATGTGATAACAATGTGACTGTGCTAGATGGAAAACTAATTTATGAAAGCTAACATACATTAGTTTACTCACCGTGCAATGTTTTAAGAAGAAAAACTAACTCTAGCTAGATTTTCATCTTGATGCATTGTGATTAATGACGATGTGATTGTGCTAAATGGAAAACTACATTATGAATGCTAACACACATTAGATTTCTTTCACTGTGCAATGATTTAAGGATGAAAGCTAACTCCAGCTAGATTTCCAACATGGTGCAATGTGTTTGATGATAATGTAGTTGTGTTACATGGAAAACTACCTTATGAAAGATAACACATATTAGCTTTCACTCATCATGCCATGTTGTTAAAAGAAAAGCTAACTCCAGCTAGATTTCCATCATGGTGTAATGTATTTGATGACAATGTGGTTGTGTTAGACGAAAAACTACTTAATGCAAGTTAACATACATTTGCTTTACTCACCGTGCAATGTTTTAATAATGAAAGCTAACTCTAGCTACATTTTAATCATGGTGCATTATGATTGATGACAATGTGATTGTGCTAGATGAAAAACTACATTATGAAAGCTAACACAGATTGTGTTTCACTCATCGTGCAATCATTTAAGGATGAAAGGTAACTCCAGCTATAATTCCATCACAAAGCAATGAGATCGATGATGATGTGGTTGTGTTAGATGAAAAAATACCTTATGGAAGCTAACACACATTAGCTTTCACTCATCATGCCATGTTGTTAGAAGGAAAGCTAATTCCAAGTAGATTTGCAACATGATGTAATGTATTTGATGACAATGTGGCTGTGTTAGATGAAAAACTACCTTACGAAAGTTAACGCACATTAGCTATTACTCACCGTGCAACGTTTTAAGAACAAAAGCTAACTCTAACAAGATTTTCAACATAGTGCATTTTGATTGATGACAATTTGGCTGTGTTAAATGGAAAACTACATTATAAAAGCGAACACACATTATATTTCACTCACCATGCAATGATTTAAGGTCGAAAGCTAACTCCAGCTAGATTTCCATCACGGTTCAATGTAACAATGTGATTGTGTTAGATAGAAAACTAATCCGGCTATGTTGTTAGGAGCAAAGCTAACTTCAACTAGATTTCCATCATGGTGTAATGTATTTGATGACAATGTGGTTGTGTTAGATGGAAAACTAACTTATGAAAGATAACAACAACTAGATTTCTATCATGGTGCATTGTGATTGATGACAACCTAGTTGTGTTAGATGGAAACTACATTATGAAAGCTAACACATTAGATTTCAATCATCGTGCAACGATTTAAGGACTAAAGCTAACTTCAGCTATATTTTCGTCATGGTGTTATGTATTTGATGACAATGTGACTCTTTTAGATAGAAAACTACCTTATGAATTCTAACACACAACTTTCACTCACCGTGCAATGTTTTAAAAACAAAAGCTAACACTAACTAGATTTCCATCTTGGTGCAATGAGCTAATGCACATTAGGCTTTCATTCATCGTACAATGCTTTAAGAATGAAAGCTAACACATTGTTAAAAGGAAAGCTAATTATAGCTAGATTTTCATCATCATGTTATGTATTTGATGACAATGTGATTGTTTTAGATAGAGAGCTACATTTCGAAAACTAACACACATTAACTTTCACTCAACCGTGCAATGTTTTAAGAACAAAAGCTAACTCCAGCTAGCTTTCCATCAGGGTGCAATGAACTAACACATATTTGCTTTCACTCATCATGCCATGTTGTTAGAAGGAAAGATAACTCCAGCTAGATTTCCATCATGGTGTAATGTACTTGAGGACAATATGACCGTGTTAGATGGAAAACTAATTTATGACAGCTAACACACATTATCTTTTACTCATCGTGCAATGTCTTAAGAACAAAAGCTAACTCCAACTAGATTTCCATCATGGTGAATCGTGATTGATAACAATGTGGTTGTGCTAGATGGAAAACTACATTATGAAAGATAACACACATTATATCTCACTCACCGTGCAATGAGTTAAGGACGAAAGCTAATACCAACTAGATATCCATTGTGGTACAATGTGATTGATGACAATGTAGTTGTGGTAAATGAAAAACTACCTTATGAAAGCTAACACACATTATCTTTCTCTCATCATGACATGTTGTTGAAATAAAAGATAACTCTAGCTATATTTCCATCATGGTGTGATATATTTGATGACAATGTGGTTGTTTTAGATAGAAAGTTACCTTATGAAAACTAACACACATCAGCTTTCACTTATCGTGCAATGTTTTAAGAATGAAATCCAACTCTAGCTACATTTTCATCATGGTGCAATGTGATTGATGACAATGTGGTTGTCTTAGATTTAAAACTGCATTATGAAAAACTAACACACATTACCTTTTACTCACGGTGCAATGTTTTAAGAATGAAAGTTAACTGTAGCAAGATTTTCATCATGGTGCTATGTAATTGATGACAATATGGTTTTGTCAGATGAAAAACTAATTGATGACAATGTGGTTGTGTTAGATGAAAAACTACCTTATGAAAAGTAACACACTTTAGCTTTCACTAACCGTGCAATGTTTTAAGAACGAAAACTAACTTTACCTAGATTTCCATCGTAGTGCAATGTGATTGATGACAATGTAGTTGTGTTAGATGGAAAACTTCCTTATGAAAGCAATCGCATGTTAGGTTTCACTTACCATGCCATGTTGTTAGAAGGAAGCTAACTCCATTATATTTTCATTATGGTGTAATGTATTTGATAACAATGTGGTTGTGTTAGATAGAAAACCGCCATATTAAAACTAACACAAATTAGTTTTTAGTCACCATGCAATGTTTTATGAATGAAAGCTAACTACAACTAGATTTTCATCATGGTGTAATGTGATTGATGACAGTGTGATTTTGTTAAATGAAAAACTACATTATGAAAACTAACACAACTAGATTTCCATCATTGTGTAATGTGATTGATGACAATATGATTTTGTTAGATGAAAAACTACATTATGAAAACCAACAAAGCTATATTTCCATCATGGTGTAATGTAATTGATGACAATGTGATTTTGTTAGATGAAAAACTACATTGTTAAAACTAACACACATTAACTTTCATTCAACGTGCAACATTTTAAGAATGAAAGCTAACTCTAGCTAGATTTCCAGCACATTCATACACATACATCAATAATATAAGTCCCATGTCCAAAGTCAAATAGGAATTTGGCGGTTTTATTGGAGTTGATATCTATCATTCTCTAATAATTCTTGGATCTCTTACTGTTATCTCTTCATATATATTTTGTGTAATTTATATGTAAATTTCTTTTTGCAAGCATGCACAAGATGTAGGGGAACAATGTTTCGTGGCATACAAAAGGGCTACCCTATTGTTTTGAATTATTGCAACTATATTATTTTTTTGAACATACACTTCATATGGCTTAACCTTAATTACAAACTACAATTCAAATGTGTTACAGAAATTGGGAGGAGTTACAATGGAAAATATAATTTTGACAAGAGGAGACTATGTTGACCTCCTAATTAATGGTCAAGTTGTTGGACTAGGAAAGGTTGAATCTACAGATACTACAATTCATTATGGTGGACAAAGGCTTAATGTGGGATATGTTATGGTTTTGATAATTGATGTCATTGAACCACATTTGATTGTGGAAGATGTTGATGAAGGAGACTTACATCCATGGAAGATCATATATTTGAGGCATAATAAAGGTGAACTATTATCTTGAAGCACATGTTAAGTGTTTTTGATAGTACATTGCTTTTTTTTTTGAGCAAATACTAAGTTTGTTTAATTTGCTGTGTAGGTGCAAATGTCTCTTCTGCATTTTCTATTGGAGACAAGGTAGATATTTTGCAATGTGGATTGAAGGTGGGTGAAGGCTCTATATTCAATATAGGATTGGGGACAAGTCTATACATTGTTTGGTTAGATGGCCAATAAATAAGTTGGTGGACAATGAAGGTGATATTTTAAGGGTGAATGAAAATTTCAAGGAGGCACCCAAGGAAATGGTGGTATGGGATCTTATAGAGGACACAAGTCCCTTAAACACATGGGATGATGATATTTATAATGAAAAAGATCTAGAATCAATTGCTATGCATGCAAAGAGGCCATATAAAAGGATTGAACGAGTTGTGGCTACAAAAAAAGTTGGAAACTTTCAAATACAAAGAGATGAAGAGAAAGAAATCTGACTTTTGTCAGCCGATGAATGTTGCAAACAAGATTGTCTTCAACATGTGGATAGGAAATCCATTGCAACTGCTAGAAGGGGTATGAAACTCTTTAAAAAAAATGACATTAGGGAATTTGTCTTGAATTCGCTCCTTTCCAACACAGTCATGTCAAAGAGCCATGGCCATGGCCTATCTCCTACTATTAGGAAAGTAAAGGACATGAGGTTTAATGGAGATATTATTTGTAAGAAAGCATGGTACAAGATACATAATATTCCTCAAAGCACCTTTTATAATTACTAACATAATTTCCAACAAGGACATGTGAAAGGAATTCATGGTAACACCAACAAATGCAAACCACATGCACATATTGTGGCAGCGATAGAAATATTGCACAAAATTGTAATGGATAATTCAGAATTTTCACCGAACCAAACATGACAAGTTGAAGAAGATGGAACATCTGCTCCTTTAAGATTGCTGCCATCAACGTACACCCAAAGTTCTTTGTTAAAAGAGATCAACGAGGTTCTTCAAGAGCTAAATTTTCCATTAATATCACAACCAACAATGAGCAAGATTTGGAATACTCATTTTCCAGATGTGACATTATCAAAGAACACTAACTTTAGTAAATGTAGTGAATGTATCGTGTTGAAAGCACAGATGAAGACATCGAGTACAAAAGAGTTGGAAGAAAAGGCACAAGCTAGACTGAAGAAACATAACAGGATTGTTATGTGTGGAAGATATTGCTACTATTCCCACAGAATTATTTCAGAGTGGTATCCAAAGGAATACTTGAGCATTATCCATGATAAAATGGACAAAACGAAGACTTCAATCCCAAGATTACGTGTCAAATCAAAATATGTTGTAGGAACAAACTTGGGTTTGTCGTTGACAGGTATGCTAACACATGGGCATAGAAAAGGAGGTTTTGGTCATTTTTCCCTACCATTTGTACACATGGGATCACAATTTACCATTACATCTCTTGCAAAGTGCTTGAGGGACCTTGAAGACCCACACCTTGATATGTATGGTGATTTTCTTTATGAGAGTGGAAGTTCAAGAAACACACTTTCAAATGCATTACTTCAAAACTCTTTTTACTCAAAATGTAGAGTGTACAAGGATGCTTTCCTATCTTTAAATGGAAACTCAACAAATCCAAATCTTGATTTTAAACCTCTTCCTCCACATTTGTTGTTACAGTTGGACAATGCAGCTAGTGATAATAAGAATCGTTATGTTTTCATGTTTCTATCACTATTAACTGCACTTGGTGTCTTCATCACTATTGAGGTTGGGTTCTTGCTTGTGGGGCACACCCATGAAGACATAGATGGAACCTATGGAAGAATGTATTCCAACTTGAAAAGTAAAGATATATATTCTTTACCTGAGATGATGGATACATATCGCACAATAGAATAAAAAAGGGTGTTTCCACCTAAACTTATTGACAAAGTGTATGACTTAAAAAGTTTTCTTAATGGGTACATCAAAGAGGGGAAAAATGCAGTAGTTGGACATCTTAATGTCTAGTACTTCCAATTCCTTGTACTCAATGATGTTCCAGTTATGAGGTATAAATAATCCATCAGAGACATTGAGTGGTCAGAACCAGTGGAGTTGTGGAATATAGATGATGAAGGCCAACCTATATTGCCCATAGGGAAGCCATCTTTCTTACGTCCCAAAGACAATGATGCATATTTAAAAGAAATAAAGGAAGGAATAACATCATACATAAAAATGTGGAAAGAGACTATTGGCAATGAGAATTCACCAATTGTTACAGAGGAATGGAATGAAAAACTAGATTATTGGAAAAGAGTTCTTGATGCATTAGATGGAATCTACAATGACCATACACCCTTGGATGAAACTGATTCTTCTTATGATGATTTTTGTCCAAAGACAAGGCAAAATGTTAAAGTTGATGGTAATGCACTCCATGCAATATCAAGTATTATGGATGGGGATTTTGATAATGTGACAGATAAACCGATATATGTTGGACCCAAGTGCAACAAGCCAAAGCCAACATTCGATCCTAGAATTGATGTTGAGAAAGGAAAGATGTTGCTTGTTAGATCAGGAAATGAGGATGAAGGAGAGATGATTTGGATGGCAAAAACCACCTTAGATATCTTCCAGGATGATGACAGCAAGACCCTTCATGTAAAGATTGATTGGTGGCAGCCTAGCTTAGGGAAATACAAGGGAAAAGTTTTAGAACAATATTGGGTACCAAATCCCGATGACACAGAACTTGGATCTATTGCAATTAATACCATAGTTTGGGCATGGATGCCAAAGAAAGAAGATTGCAAGAAGACAAAGATAAATAAATGTGGTGTACAAGCTGTACTTGATCTGCTTGAGCAGATATAAGGAGATTAGGTGGAGATGATACATGAATGTAACTTTTCTTTTTGAATGAATTTTAGTATACATGAAGAAATATTTTTCAATATTTGTACTATAATAAATACTCTTCAAGCTACTTTTTGAGGAATTTTATATTATTTACTGCATTTATGAAATTTCACTTCAAGTTCAATGTTAATTTATGTGATGATACTTTATGCAAATTAGATAATACCATTCAAATTTTAACTTTTCAATTTGTCTATTAGATCAACACAACATCTCACTATATCAAATGTGCATAATTATATTCATTAATGCATATACAAAATCCTTTCCTTATTTATTATTAGCCTTTTCTCACTCTCTTCAATACTACTTTGAGCTTTTCATTTTGTTCCCCTGATGAATGGTGGAGTGTCCACTTGAAACGTAGGGACGTTTCAATACACACAATTTAATTCCGTAAACTCTCTTTGTCGTTATGATTAACTATAGAAATCTTCATCCTGAAGCTATACTTGATATGCTTGAGAAAATATAAGTAGATTAGGTGGAGATGATTCATGAATGTAATTTTCCTTTTTGAATGACTAATTAATATACATGAAGAAAAAGTTGTCAATGTTTGTAGTATATCAAATATTCTCTTCAAGCTACCTTTTGAGGAATTTTATATTATTTGCTACATATATGAAAATTTTGGTTCAACTTCAATGTCAATTCATGTGATGATACTTTATGCGAATGCACCTTAAAATATCTTATAGAATTGCTTTGTGAATAAATGTAAGGCACTTGCAATAAGGTTTGAAGTGAGTTTTTCCTATTATTCATTATTATAGTTGATATAAATTTAATTGTACTACTATGTTGCATTCAAATTCATAATTATAGTTTCTTCTGTAGACTTTAAAGTGGTGCCAACTTTGTACTAGTATATTAACTTATACTCAATAAATATAGTACTAACATTTTGAGTGTGCAGGTTTTATCAGTTTGTCATCATTGTGATTGATTTTATGGATTAAACTATGTGAACATTTTGAGTGGACACTCCACCCATGTTTGTTACGGGAACCATGAAAAATTCATTGTGGACTGAAAATATTTCACATAACTTAATCCAGAAAATCAATCATTAAGTGATAACATCATGTTAGCTTTAATTCATGTTAGACATTATCATCAAATACATTACATCATAAAGACAATTTAATCCATGTGAGATTTAATGCTGATCATAATGCACTGCATGTAATATAAGTATTATGGATGGATAATTTGATAATGTGACGGATGAACTGGTATATGTTGGACCGGATGAACTGGTATATGTTGGACCCAGGTGCAACAAGCTAAAGACAAGATTCAATCTTATAATTGAATTTGAGAAAGTAAATGTGCTGGTAGTTAGATCATGAACTAAGGATGAAGGATAGATGATTTGGATGGCAAAAACCACCTCATATATCTTCTAGAATGATGAAAGTGAGACTCTTCATGTAAAGGTTGATTGATGGAAGCCTAGTTTAGGGAAATACAAATGAAAATTTTTAGAACAACATTGGGTACCAAACCTTGATGACACATGACTTGGATCTATTCTAGTTAATATCATGGTTTTTGCATGGATGCAAAAGAAAGAAGATTGCAGGAAGACCACAATAAATAAATGTGATGTACAAGTTGTAATTGATTTACTTGAATGAATATAAGGAGATTATGTGGAGATGATTCATGAATGTAATTTTCTCTTTGAACTAGTTATTAATATACAAGAAGAAACACTTTTAAATGTTTGTTGTATATCAAATATTATCTTCAAGCCTTTTTTTGAGGAATTTTATATTATTTACTAATATGAAAATTTTGGTTCAACTTCTATGTTAATTCATGTGATGGTACTTTATGTGAATTAGATAACACCATTCAATTTTTAACTTTTCAATTTGTTTTTTACATAAACTCAACATGTCACTATATCAAATGTGCATAATCATATTCAATAATGAACTTTAAAGCATCTTCTAGACTTCCTCCCTGAATAAAACATCCTTTTGCTTTGTCACAGAGGA
The DNA here is from genome assembly GCA_001517045.1 of Pseudotsuga menziesii. Lineage (NCBI taxonomy): Eukaryota > Viridiplantae > Streptophyta > Pinopsida > Pinales > Pinaceae > Pseudotsuga > Pseudotsuga menziesii. The sequence continues at coordinate 283,390 of LPNX010558658.1, forward strand.
TTAGAAATGTGTAATCCAGGTGTTAACACAGTCCCTCTCCCCTCATGTTGTAAAGGGTTCTAGCTCAATGGAAGAGCACCTGCATTCCAAGCAGGATGATGGTGGTTCGATTCCTCCGTGCCCTAACATAAATTAAGACATGATTTAAATCTTATTGATAATATAAATATTGTAAGTATCTATATTTTCAATAAAAATATGCTATTTTCAATTAAACACATTGTTCAAATACTTCATAAATAAATAATAAACACTTGCAATAATTAGTTAAGTTGGTTTTCCCCGTTTCCTCTTGTATATTAAAAAAATCAAACTCTACTGCACTAATGCTATTCTAGTTCATAATTAATTTTGATTGTTAAAATAAATAATATTAATAAATAAGGGAGGCTTTACTAACATCAATATCATTAAATAAATTTATAGGTAAGAAATTTCTCACGTTAATCTATAATTTATAAAGTAAACATTCATCAACTTAGTTTTTAATACACTACCAGTACCAGTACCAACAACAATAATAATAAATTATGTTGCTATTTGAATTCATAATTTATTTTAATCATTACAAGGTTAAAACTTAGACTTTAAAGTCGTAAAATATTTTCCTGTATTGATTATAAGTGGTGCGAACTTCCAAAAATAAAACAACATACTCAACAAAGACACAAATAATTACTACGACAATATTTCTAATTGTTGCAGTAACAAATACAATGTTGGTATTATGTCATAAAATAATTTAATCAACTTAACATTAAATACAAACTATAAATAATATTACTAGACATTATGTAAGGATTCAAAGTCTATGACTTTCCTCATCTTGAAAGAACTCAATCTAGCGGAAGTTCTAAATTCTAGATCCACTAAATAGTTACAAATTTAATGAAATATGTGTTAGCCCCAACTAATCTTCTTGAACTCCAATGTTTGCAAGGGAAGGAAAACTTTCTCCGCTCTTTCATATGCACTTTCATCAAGAAAACGCACAGTTATATGTTTGTCCTCAAGAAGAACACCCCGTTCTTTTGGGATGACCAAGCCCAACGTGCCTTTGATAATATTAAACATGCTCTGACTCATTCACCCATGATACCACCCCTGAATTATTCAAAGGACTTTGTCCTGTATATTGCTACCTTTGCTACTACCATCACCATGGTTTTGGTGCAGGAAAATCCCAACGGTCAGGAGCACATGGTTTACTTTGCCAGTAAGAATATCTTGGATTCTGAAACTCGATATTCATGCGTGGAGAAGTTAGCATTGGCCACAGTCATTGCTGTACAAAAATTTCGTCCCTAAATTTTGCTTTGCAAAACCACTGTATTGGCAGACCAGAACCCTATGTATTTCATCCTGACTCGTCAGGTGCTCGAGGGAAAGCACTCCTGATGGATCGTCATACTTCAAGAATTTGATCTGGAATTTGCCAAACGCACATAAAATAAATCCTTGGTCTTTGTCGAGCTCATGTGTGATCTTCCTTGTGCTTCGACGAAACCTGAGCTCAGTGATTAATTTCCAGATGAACTCCTGTTCCTGATTAGTACTACTGATCCATGGTATGGAGATTTGCTTTTTTATCTCCAAACATAACGATTTCAGCTGCATTTATCCCATGAGGATCTCCTCCATATATGTCACCATGCAAAATACTATCTCATCATGAATGATACCTTGTATAGACATGGTATTGATTCTATTCTCTACCAATGCCTCACCCATGAGGAGGCTAAACATGTTTTGAATGATTGCCACTCTGGATCATGTGGCAGTCATTTATCTGGGATGGCTACAGCCTAGAAAATCCTTCACCCTGGCTATTTCTGGCCTTCTGTCTTTAAAGACTATCATGAGGCTGTTAAGAAATTCCCACCTTGTCAACATTTTTATCCCAAAAAGCACACCCATCCTGCTCTACTACACCCTGTCATTACCATTGGCCCATTTTCCAAATGGGGGATTGAATTTATGCACTGTAAGCCTACCTCAGCTGGGGGGCATGGTTACATCATCATAGCCATTGACTATTTTACAAAATGGGCTGAGGCCATGCCTACATATGCAGAAGATGGTAATATTGCCGCTCTTTTCTTGTTCAATCATATCATAGCTAGATTTGGAGTATCGCAGTCCATCATTATTGATCACGGATCACATTTTCGTAATCAAATGATGGAGGAACTGAGTGCCAAGATAGGTTTTCACCATGAAAACTCTATGCCATATTATCCACAAGCTAATGGTCAGGTAGAGGCCATTAACAAAGTTCTAAAAACTATGCTTCATCGAATGGTTGGAGATCATAAATCCAACTAGCACCACATTCTTTTCTCCACCCTTTGGGCTTATTGGACTTCGGTGAAAATAACCACTGGTTTCACACCATTCCAGCTTGTCTATGGACTCGAAGTTGTCTTACCAATTCAATGTCAGATTCCATCTTTACAACTTGCCGTTGAACTTCTTGCAGACACTTCCACAGAGGAAGAGAGATTTATGTACTTGAATAACCTTGACGAGACCCAGATAGATGTTGCCTTGGCTAATGAGGCACATAAGAAATGCATCAAGGTGTAGCATGATAAATCCATCCAACCTCATGCCTTTAACGAGGGTGACCTAGTTTTGAATCATGACCAAAGATATGACAAGCTAGGGAAGGGTAAGTTCGAGTCCATGTGGTATAGACCTTTTGTCATTTCTAAGGTTTTAGAGAAAGGAGCCTATGAGCTCATTGAATATGATGGAATCCCTTTGCGGCAACCTCGCAATGGGTTGTACCTGAAAAGGTACTATTCCTAGGTATTTCTTGGATGGTATCTTGTATATATGTATATTGCTTGAATTTCAGTGTGCTTTTAGTATTTTCAATATGGTTTTGAGTTTAGTGTCCATGTTTGTTCATACCATGTTTTGGTCATGCAGATGGCTTTCTACGTCATCACTAATGGTGATTTCCGCCACACCTTGAATATTGCCTCAGCTGCTTGGGTCCTCTATTCCTCAACTGAATATTTGGTCAGTTTAGGAGTGGTTTGTATTGGGCCTGCAACCAATAACATCACTAAGTATCAAGCAGTCATAGGTCTTATGACTGAAGCTATCTCCCACAATGTTCACAATCTGGTAGTCTTGATGGACTCACAACTCCTGGCTTGTCATCTAAACCATGTCTACACCATTATAAATCTTGTGCTTCTCTGCCTCTTTTGGAGAGTACGCTTGCTAGAAAGATCATTTGAAACCATCACCTATAGGCATATCCCTAGGGAATATAATGCAGTTGCTGACTCATTAGCTAATTACATCCAAGATTGGCATATTTTCCATTCATGACATTGAAATCAAACATGGTCCATTGTAAATAAACATTTAGAGACACATAAAACTCATGTAAAATACATTTACCATTTGAGACATATAAACACCAGGTAAAAGTCTGTATATATATATATATATATATATGAACAAGTTTTAAAAAAATAGGTCTCAAGACCTCATCTGAAGCACGTAGGCTTTCAGGAAAAAATCACCATACAAAATCCTGAAGCTATCAGCTTTCAGTAGAGACATCATGCATACATCGTCCAGTGATGCTTGTGGTAGCACATCACTTCCCGGGCTACTCTACATAGCAGCCTACTAAACCGACCCGGTACTCCCGCTGTAGGTCTCTAATACCTCAAAGGGAGGTCATCAATGGAAGAATTTGGGATGTCTAAGGTTAACCTCTCCAGGTTTTCCTCTAACTCCCCGGTGATATCATCGCCCTGTGGTACAAAACGAGCCCCAGCTCGTCTATCCAATGGAGAAGCTCCCCCAGGTCATGCTGCTCCAACATCTACATGAAAATATCTAGGTCTTGTTACTTAACATAAAAATTATAAAACATCAAAAAACATAAAAAAATTTCATCTATTTTATGGTTTCTTGCTTCTTACCGATGTCACCCCATTGTCCGCTAGGTGGGAATGGTAGGTTAGGATCTCTGCTGAAGTCTGTGCCCACGTAAGCATAAGCGTCCACCATGAGGATCTGATCTAGGAGCCATATGAAAAATGGGTCACTGAACTTCACCTTTCGACTACCTACTCCAGTACGAGCCATAATATGGACCCACCTCAGCATATGGGGGTCCCACGCTCTCAGCTATGTAAAGAACACCTGAGGTCTCATCTGTGGTACCTACTCGAAGAAGAAGCAGGATAAAATGGAACCAAATCCAAATTGCTTCAGTTCTCCATGCCAACACTTAGTCAGCTGATATTTGAATATCAAAAGCATGGCTTCTGCCCAATTGAACACCATAGGTGCCATGGCCTCTATGGCATATAACATGTGTTCCCTAGAAGCTTGGTGCACACCCTGAATCCTATCCACTCTCGATATAGTAAATAGGATAGTCCATAGAGGCTCGTCCGTCACTGCTTTAATCGAGATTTTCTTCCCTGATGTCCTCGTCCCTAGGGCACAGTGACGGTCTATCAACTCTTGCATGGTAATATCCCCTCCCTGGGAACCTGTCAGTGAGATGGGGGCACCTCATCTTGAGAGTCCAATAAATAAGTAGATATCCTTTACCTCCACTGTTAGTATATGTGCCCCAACCTTGAAGCACTGCTACTCCGGATTCGAAATCCAAAGTATGTGCTCTAGCAACCGCTCATGTGATACCATGTTTGGGGTTCGGAAGAATTTCAGGAGCCCACAGTCTCGTAATGCGGCTACACAACCCGCATTCCTTTTAGAGAAAGATTCATCATTGTCATGTTGTGTTTCTTTCCATATCATAATGATTGAGCAACAAAGACCTACAAAAAACAATCATAGCACATATTAGAATCATCTTTAATCATTTAAATTCAAAAGAATGATTTATTTTTGCTTGTGCTACCATTTTTAAATCTCCACGGCTGGCACCGCCTATGCACCGTTGGAGAGAGACGGTGGCACAGCTTGTCAGCTTTGTTTTAGGTGTGGTTCTAGTGAGGTATCGTGTATCCCACAAGGGGTATGCACGGTGCCCATTTCCATGGTTTTAAGTCTTGCTATATAAGCACAAAACCCAATCAAAACTCAAAATAAAGACTATGAAAATAAAGAGTAGGGTTTTAACTGTTACGCAGAACTGATGATGCTCAACGGTGCTCAAATCTGACGGTGGGAACTCCCAGTATCAGCAACTGAATATCTGACCAGAAAAGTGCTCCAAATGCTCTCCACTACTGATAAATGGTAAAATGATTTGATTTTTTACTATTTACATGGTTTATATAGGCATTTTTGGGTTTGATATGCTATAGTTTTGATTTAAAATCCATTTTTCTCAAAATTTATCTGTCGTAATCCCTTAATGTTAGTCATGAGCACACTTCAAACTTGTTTTTTGAGTTGATGAAAGGATAGAAGAACCATAGCAACAAGCTTTGGGAGTTTTTTTATGACTTTTTTGTACTTCCATAAAATGGAAAAAGTCGATGAGTGTTTGTTATGACACTTTGGTCACGCTCTTGAAACCTAGTATCAAAGGTCTGAGTCCATTTTTTATTCTTTCTAGGCTCGTCAAAAATTGAAATTGTGTAAAGAAACTTCATGGAGTCTTCTTTCACCTCTTTTTAGGCTCCTTAAACATGAAACGATCGTCGAGTCCATTTCTGATTCTTTCCGGGCTCGTAAAAATTGATATTGTCTAAAGAAACCTCATGGAGTCCTATTTAAACTCTTTTTAGGCTCCCTAAATATGAAAAGATTGTCGAGCAATATTGTCTTCTTCAAGCTGGTTAAAGAATTTGAAGAGTCGTCTCTCTGACGGTAGGTTATCTCTTTTTCAGTTTGGATAGACTATTTACGAAAAAGGAACACTCCAACTGATCATGATTGGAAGAGTTCTCTAAGGTATGATTTTACACTTTTTCAGGCCTTGGAGACTAAATCATATGAAAAATGGCCCCTTTTGAAGTCTTCTTCCGTAATCATTCAGACTCTCTAAACATGAATGATATTGAGTTTTATTTCATTGGACTCGTTAAATTAAACATTGAGAGACCCATTTTTCAGAACGAACCCCTCCTCTCTCAAGTTCGTAAAACATATGAGTTTGGACTTGTCTTCAGACAAGCTATACCAAGTGTTTGTTACCCTCTTTGAACTCATAATATTGAAAAGAGGCACTCATTGATCATGATGGGGAAAATTGGAAGGGAATCATTTTGCAATAAATGGCAGTAGTTTGTCATTAGCTTTGAACATGGCGCTTGTCTGCATATCATGTCAATCAATTGGGTATTCAGTTGATCTCCATGACGATCCACTTTCATGAGTCATGCCACTCCTTTGAGTCTTCGAAAAGAACACATTGTCCACTGTTGCATTATGTATTTGACCCGTTTAGTCATGCTTCCAAGTCTTTTTTCATGCCGCCTAATGTTCAAAGGGAAGTTGAAGAAGTTTTTCCCGTGCACTCAAAATAGTCATTGTGTTAGTACTTTTGAGTCAGTCCTATGGTTACTACATTCACATCATTCCAAAACTATGTTCTGAGTTTCATGTCATCGATGTGGGACTCATCATGGCCCTCCTTCGACGAGACTATGCCTGTCGACATTAGCTCATCATCTAGGAAATAGTCTTAGAAACAAAAACTTAGTAACTTGAGATCTGTATACCTTAATGACAGATTCTTTCACTCTCAACATAGGTTCACATCATTGACCTTTGATCGATAGAATCAACTGGGTGTTTGACATCAGGACATCTATTCACACTCAGCATATTGTACTAGCGTACCTTGGAAATCATTGAAATCAGTGGTGATCTCCCTCACAGTTGTTAATGGTTCACATCATTGGCCAGTAATCAAGTGGTTTCTACCATGTTCGACTTCAAATCATTGTAATCACATGGATAGAATCGTACTTTGTGAAATTCGAGACGAAGACCCTGGGTATTTGTTTAAAGTGCTCATTTCTTTTCCCCATGTTGCAATGGAGTTTTGTATATCTATCATGAATCCACATTTGTATGGTCGTGGCTATGCTCAAATTTTCTTTTGTATGACATAGATCTACGTTGTATGTCTAGTAGCTATGTCCAAGTTTGAGTCCTCTATCACATGGATCTATGCTGTATTCTAGTAGCCATGCTTGCTTATTCCTCCCATGGATATTTTTAATATTGGTCTGCAGCTATGAGTTGGTTACTTGTGTCTATGAGTGAAAAATATTGATGTACTACAGATTCCTACTTGATGACATGCTTTGATCGAGTTGACATTTTAACTTCGTAGCAACGACTTGTTCTATCAAAGCTCTCATTTATCGTATCCCTCTAAGACTCATGCCTTGGGGGGAATACTGTTATACAAAAATCGTGTCACCACCATGTGATAAGATCCTTGACTTACATATTTTCCCTTAATCCCAACACTTGGAGAGAAAACCCATGTTTTTTGTCAATATTTCATGAAAATACTCAGCACATCGCTTTCCCTGTTAACCATGAGCGGTACCTTGCTCGCACTGCCTATCTTTTGTTTACCATAATTGGTGCCACCACTTATAGCCTTTGGTCCATAAGTGTTTTTAACCTAATCTGCTCTGTCATAAGAGGAAAAAAGTGGCACTCTAGGTAAAATTGGAAAAAAGAAGTTTCTCAAGTCTTCTAGATCATGAGCCTTGTGTCTTCCCTTATCCCTATCATTCTGGGTCAATTAAACTCAAGATCCCCCATCATAGGATCTTAGAGGCCACCTCATCCACAAATATCTCAACCATTCCTATCCATTGTTCCTTATAAATACAAGGTCATGTCCATGGTTGAGGGGGAGAAATTTAGAGGTATTTTTATGCTGTTGGATTGACCACTTGGCCCAAGCCATTTGAGAGCATAGAGAGCAAAGTTGTAGCTTATGGGGATGAAGTGTTGGTTTTATGGAGATGCATGTTAACACTAAGGCTTAATTGGTTGTAAACTTCTCCATTCATGTTAATGCAAAGCTGATTTCCGTCCCACATTACTGTTGTTTTTATTTCGCATGTAAATGTTGTTGGATTCCTTAGTCACTGACATGGATAAATAGATTATATTCTGGTAGCTTTGATGTGTTTTCATATTTGATCTGATTGTAGGTACATAGGTTTACTATCGAAGCATCATTCCAAGTATCTATGACATCCAGGGAGGGTCTTCATCCTTTGTCATTCACTCATTTGTTCTGGATCTGAACCATTCAGACCAGAGGAACAACTTCTATCTACAGAAGGTGAAATATTCCTGCTTACACTTCCTGGGCTAGGGCATGGTGGCTTTTGGTTTTTTTATTAATATGGTTCCCATCAATGGGTGAGATACAAATAATGTGTGACATGTATATGGACGAGGCAGGCATTCCCATGCTCGTAACAATGTCGAAAGAATAATGTGATCTATGATATATAATACAAGAGCTGATCGTATACAACTGATGATACATAGTGGTTTCCTCAATGAGAGGCTGAATACAATACTGATATGAATAACTGCTACATTGGACCCATGGCATTCTCATGCAATGCTATATATTCATGACTGATAGCCTTCTGGATCTGGGATGATACATAGTTGTATGGGCTCACTGATGGAGAGTCAGAATCTCTGTGGTACAAGTATGTTGCATCAATCATAAATCTATATAGAAGCGTTGCTGGGGATTTCGAACACTCTCTCCAACACAACCCAAAAATCACAAGGGACATAAAACTGCTTAGGTCCCTCGAATAGAATCATTAATGTGCTAGAGTTAGGTAACATCGTGGGTCTTTGACCAAATACTGCATGGACCAAACCTTGTACGAATCTCAATGGTACGATGATGTAGTTGGAGTCAAGCACGTGAGAAACAACCATCCCATGAGGCACTAAGGACTCCTCTCAAGTGGTCCAAGGAACTCATCAATGAGGTTAATGAAACCAATATAGAGGGACCTCTAGGTCTATCCTCTAGAATATGTGTGTTGTCATCGACAGAGGGAGACCTGTCCCTAGTTAAGGTAATGATTTTTCCTTGACCAGAAGTGCGAGGGAGATAACCGAAAGATGTGAGATAATATGCGGACTGACACACTGAATTGGGGGAGGGGGAGGGAAAGAGTTGAATAGGGGTAGGGGGAGTGTAGTAGACTCAAACTTCCTCTGTTCAGAGTATGACGGTAGGGCTGACCAGGTAGGGAATGAAACTGACTCATAGGAATGGGATCATAGCTGTAAAACTGGGATTGTCACTGTAGATGGGAAATACTTGGGGGAGGTAGATAATTTGGCACGGATGGGATCCAAGGAAGACACATTGTAGAGTACTCTGAACAAAGGCAACCCAATGTGGGAATGCTACCAAACTATTTTCTGTGGGGTGGTGTCTAAAGACACCGTTGTGGTACGATCTCATGGATTTTTGGCGAGCCCAAGAAAGTAAATGCTCGACAGTGCTTTCAATTTTAGAGAGTCTGAAAGCATGAAGAAGATTCCAGTGGGGGCTCTTTTTCATTGGTAGCCTCCTCTGCTCGAAAAAGGATAAAAGTATACATAGGAGAGCTCATCCATCCTTTAGGGGATGAGAAACTTCTTTACCGTTGGTAGTCCAATCAGGATGAAAAAGGTTAAACCTATGCTGACTAGATGGTCATTCAGATACTTTTACGAGCATGAATGAAACCAAGTTTGCTTGGCAATCATTTCTTGATGAGAAGGATGGAAAAGAGCTTAACAACAACCCATGGTGATCTTTTTCATAAAGTTCGGCCCCTCTGCCCGAGAAAGCAAGAAATTATGTAGAGGGGAACGTTCTTGGCTTGAATATGCCAAGGTGGTCCTTCTCATTTGATGGTCTACATAGTCCACAAAAGGAGATAAAAAATACAATGTAGATGCCCTTTCCTATCCTTTAATGAGTGGGAAAGGAAGCAGCTGTGCTCGACAATCTTTTTGATCTTTTAGGAGTCAAAAAAGAGCTTAAAAGAAACTCTAGTATGGTCAACCGATTATGGTGGCATAGGCGGTGCCCCATGTCGAGATGGTGGACAGTGGTCCAAAGGTCATCTGTGCAGTATGGATGGAGCAGGTGGATTTTAAACATACAAATACACGCACGGGATAGATCACGATAGAGGCATGCAAACTGAGGTGGCTCTAAGGAAGAGGTCAAGAGAGTCATGTGTGAATTATGGTGGATGGACTTGACTACATGTGATGTGATTGCAATTCTAGAGGCAGTTATATGCCAAATTCATGAAAAGGAAAGGATCTATCTTTCGGATGATGGTCCGGATATCCGTATAAGGTGCTATGGATGTAGTATACAATTATGTGTTTTAAAATAAAAATGATGTTCCTTATGAGTGGTGGCCTGAGAACCCGCATGGGTAGCGGTAGGAAAGTGTGATGCAAGTACAGGCCTGCAGACACTTGCATCACCATGACATGGCTCATAAATCAAGGTAACTTTCGGGGAGCGGTCCCAAAATTTGTTTGTTAAACATGAGATGATGGTCTCATAAGGAGATAGAAGGAAGAATTCTGAAACCAATGGCGTGAATGGCATCCCAAATGGACTCCGTATGATCTTGTTGTGTCGAACGGGAGAAATCAAGTCAAATAGGGCCTATATAAGGGTGGGGACCACTTTCTGAAGTGTCATTGTCACTGTTCATTACAGAGTTAGAGAGGTGGGCCCTAGATTCTCTTTTGCTGATTTCTCTTGTTCTAACTGACGGTTTCGAGTTCCGGGACTTGTAGGTAAGAGATCTTGCAAAATATATTCTTTTTGGTGGGTTACATTCTGCATTTGGTCACTGGAGGTCCTCCATGAGCCTGTTGGGGTTTCATGGAGCCAAGTCACACCTTTCGAGGGAAAAAGAGAGACCTGGTCACACCTATGGGGCATTTTTTAGCGACCTGGTCACTTATTTTTCCTAGACAGGTGTGCTTAGCCCCTAGGTGACATTTTTATATGAGAGTAGTGGCTGACATTTGTGTTTTTCTTGTGCATGATGGTTGAGATTAAGTGGTGGGAGAGAGACCGTAAAGGCCTCTGGGAGGTGTCATTCTGAGATAGGAATGTGTGTGATACACTGGCCCATTATGGTTTACTGAAGTTCATGAGGATACCCCTTATGAATATCTTGTGTTTGTTGCTGCAAACCTTTGTGAGCTTTTGGGATATTAGGGAGGAGGCCTTCCTCTTCCAGGGCCAGCATATTGAGATCAGGCTAGTGGATGTGTACTTCTTGATTGGGATCCCTATGTTGGGAGTTGTTGGTGACTTCGCATTAGTGCTATCTCAGGGGGAGACATTGGAGGAGCTATGTGATAGGCACTATTACGCTACCACATATGTGCGTGGCTCACACATCTTGATGTGTGATATTGAGGATCTATTGACACGGGTAGTGGCGACATTACTGCTACGTATCTTGGGTTCCATAGGGAGCCACAAGATATCCAGAGGGCAACTAAACAACACGAAGGCATCTTGGATAGGTTTTTTCTTTCACTCCTTTCTATGTGCTTTCTTTTTTGAGAAAGTACCCACTTTGCATCTGCACCGGGCCGTGCAGGATAGTGGTCCACAGGAGTCGCGAATGCATAGGTGGTGCCAAATGATGGTACAAGAGGGTGGCAGCCGAGTGGGTTGCTTCTTCACTGAGGAGCTGTTAGAGCAGTGGTGTCAGCTTCCAGTGGTTATTGAGGAGTACTCGTATGTGGGTATGAACTATCATGGGGACCCTGAGATGCCCCGACCTGCAGGCCAAGCATGGGGACCAGTTGGTACGTATGTGTGATGTCCTTATTTTCATCTTTATAGATAGTGTAGTTGAGCTAGTTGAGAGTTGTATGTTTATATGTGTAGACTAATGGTGGCTTGTTTATGTATGAAGATATTGGTCCTCTCCTGTCGCCCGAATAACAGAGGTTTTATATTTTATCATTAAGCTAGCAATACATTAGGATATTTAACTGATAGAATAACAAGCATAGGAATCAAACACAAGAGACAATGAACGCAATGTTTATCCTCGAGGAAACCATAAAGGGTGAAAACCCTGCAACTTCCTCAGATATAGAATCAGCACCAAAATAGAACCCATAATAGTAAGGTGATCTCCCGACAGCAATAACCTTCTTTCTGTCTATCCCCAGTGTCTTCTCCTTCCTCAACTGTGTGCTACACTTGAGTGTGTATGAGATGTGTGATAAATAGAGAGGCCAACTCTCTATTTATACTAATTCTCGACTTAACTAAACCTTACTAGGGCTGATCTCTCTAGGAGAGTCTAATAACCCTAGTGCCCCAGAACTATGGGGACTTTAACCCTTAGCTAATAGGAGGGTTACCCACAATGACTTGACATGACTTGTTTACATTATAGAAATTCCAAATAGGAACATTGGGGCATGACATGACTCAAGTACATCCCAGAATAAACATCGGGTTACAATATATAATAAATACAAGTGAAATACATTCCGAAGTTACATATACATCAACACTCCCTCTTAACTAGGAAGGTATTCTTTTGACACAATTTTCAGCATAAGTATTCTTCTCTATATCTTTTGGATCATCATCGAGTCCTCGTCATCTTCAATTCATCTTCATCATCTTCATATTCAAGTCATCTTCATCTTCAAGTCATCTTCATCATCGGATCTGGATCATCACTTGATCTGGATCACGACTGGACATCATCACTGGATCTGGATCATCACTCGATCTGGATCATCACTAGACATCATCACTAGATCTGGATCATCACTGCTGGATCATCATCACTTGATCTGGATCAACACTAGGTCATCATTATGGGTGCTATCTCTTGATTCTTCTTGTCATAGGAATTTCTATAGAGCCAGCCCTTTTTCATGCTAGATGTACATCTACGGAGCCAATCCTTTTTCATACTGGATGTATCATCACAGAGCTAGTCCTTTTTCATACTAGATGTGGAATCTACACAGAGCCAGTCCTTTTTCATACTGGATGAGTCTTCACACAGCTAGTCCTTTTTCATAGTGGATGTGGGATCTACCCAGAGATAGTCCTTTTTCATACTAGATGTGTCTTCACTGAGCCAACCCTTTTTCATGCTAGATGTGGGATCATCACATACATCTGACAATGGAAGGAACCAATCCTCTCACCATGTTACAGCTCTTACATCCAACCATGGAAGGAACCAATCCTCTCACCATGTCATAGCTCTTACATCTGACCATGGAAGGAACCAATCCTCTCACCATGTCACAGCTCTTACATCCAATCATGGAAGGAACCAATCCTCTCACCATGTCAGAAGGGCACAACACTTACATCTGACCATGGAAGGAACTAATCCTCTCGCCATGTCAGAAGGGCGCAACACTTACATATGACCATGGAAGGAACCAATCCTCTCACCATGTCAGAAGGGCACAACACAGCCACATCACTTCCTCTTGGGATGTATCTCGATCTTGAGAACACCAACCTTCTCCCTGAAGTACTCAAACTTCACCCTAGCCAATGGCTTAGTTAACACATCAACTATATGTTCGTTCATTGCAAAATATTGGAGCTTCACTGCTGCTCTCTGCACCATATCCATGATATAGTGATACTTGATCTTGATATGCTTCGACTTATCATGGAACACTAGATTCTCTAACTAATTTACACAACTCTGGTTGTCACAGTATATACAAGTAGCATCTAACTGGAGATCAAATAAATAAGACAATAGCTTCCTCCACCATACTACCTCACAACTAGATGAACCCACTATGACATATTTTGTTTCAGCTGTACTCAGTGCCACACAGGATTGCTTCCTGCTAAACCAAGAGATCACACCTGAACCCATACTAAAGAAACACCTTGAAGTGCTCTTCCTATCGATGGCACTGCCTACCCAATCTAAATCAACATAACCCTCCAAGTTAATCCTTTGATCAGTCTTATACTTGAGCCCATAATCAATCATACCCTTTAGGTACCTCAGAATGTGCTTTACACTAATCAAGTGAACATGTCTCAGATCTGTCGAGTATTGGCTCAAGGTGTTCACAGCAAAGCAAATATCTGGTCTCATGTTCATTAAGTACATCTAGGACCCAATCATTTGATGATACATCATGGTATCAATAGACTCTAATGAAGCAACACTCAATAGCTTTAGGTTCGATGCCATAGGTGTGGTTAATGCCTTGCAGTCCATCATCCCAAATATCTTCAGGATCTCTACTACATACTTCCCTTGTCCAAGGAATATTCCATCCATACTCTTCCACACCTCCATACTTCCCAAGTCCTTCATTTTGAACTCCGCAGCAAGCTTTATCTTCATATTAGAAATCAAACCATCCATACCTGTCACAAACAGATCATCTACATATAGTAGGAGCATCACTAGGTTGCCATCTTCAACCTTGTAGTAAAGGTTGGAATCTACTTTACTCTTGGTAAAGCCCAAACTAGATAGAAATCTATCAATTTTTCCGTACCATGTCCTAGGTGCTTGTTTCAAGCCATACAGGGATTTCTTCAATATACACACATGAGACTCCCTGTCATGTGTCTCAAAACTGAGTGGCTGCTCCACATACACTTCCTCTTCCACTACACCATTCAAGAAAGCAATCTTAACATCCATTTGGTGTATCTTCCATTTCATCACTACAGCCAGAGCAAGTACTGATCTTATAGAAGTGTATCTGGCTATAGGTGCAAGGGTTTCTTCATACTCTATTCCTTCTTTCTAGGAGAAACCACGAGGAACAAATATTGCTTTATATTTTTCTATGCTACCGTCTACAACATGCTTAATCTTGTAGATCCATTTGGAAGTTACAACTGACTTCCCTTCTGGACTTGGGACAACATCCTAAATATCATTCTTCATGATCGATTGATACTCTTCAATCATAGAATCCTTCCATTCTTTCCATTATGCTGCTTCTTCATAATTGGAAGGTTCTTTATTAATGAAATCACCTAGTAATGCTGCATAACTGGAACAGGAACTGGTCCTCTTTCTTTCTTTGTGGTTCTTTTCTGGAACCCCATATCTTTCCTCACCTTGGATAATTTCTTGTACCCAAGTAGGTTTCTTCTTGTGAGGATTCTTCTCATGAGGTGGATCTATGGGTCTTTGTGGTTCTTCAAATTCTTTATCTTCTTCTTGATTTTATTCATTCATGATTGTATCATGAATTCTAGGTGCTTCTGCTTCTTCAAGTTCTTTAGCAATTTTTTTTCTGGATTTGATGTAGGCTGAATATTCGTCAAATGTTACATCCCTGCTGATGTCAATCTTCTTGAACCCTGGGGATTATATTATGTAAGCCTTCGAGCTTTCAAAGTATCTCACAAATATACCCTTTTTTCTTGAAGGATCTAATTTTGTCCTCTTCTCTTTTGGAATGTGTATGTACACTGGACAGCCGAATATTCTGAGATGGTTGACTTCTGGTTTCTTACCAGAGAAGACTTCTTCGGGAGTCTTGTTCTCAAGTACTCTGTGTGGAGTACGGTTATGTACATACACTATTGTTCTGGCTGCTTCTGCCCAAAGATGCATATGAATATCTTGATCATGAAGCATAGCTCTTGTAGCTTCCATGATGGTTCTATTCTTCCTTTCTTCAATCTCATTTTGTTGTGGATTATATGGGGTGGACAAATCCCTCTTAATCCTTGAGTCTTTGCGTAATTCTTTGAATTCATTTGAAGTGAATTCTCTGCCATTATCTGATCGAAAATTCTTGATCTTCTTTTCAGTGTGGTTTTCGATCAAGGCTTTGAATTCCTTGAACTTGCTGAATACTTCATCTTTGTTCTTCATGAGGTAAATCCATTTCTTCCTAGAAAAGTAATCAATAAAAGAAACATAGTATGCATACCCACTTAGAGAACTTGATGACATTGGTCCACATACATAGGAGTGGATGATTTCCAAGATTCCTTTTACCTTGCTCTCGCTACTTGGAAATGTCTTCCTTGTATTCTTTCCTTTCACACATCCTTTGCAGACTCCATCATGTTTTGCTTGAATTTCTGGAAGACCTTCAACAACTTTGCTTGCAAGTGGTAGTGCTCTATAATGCACGTGTGCAAGCCTTCTATGCCAATGTTCATTTGGTTCTACTGAGTCATGAACGAAGGCTTGTTCTGGTTAGGCCTTCAACTTGTATAGACCTCCTTCTTGTTCCCTAATCACTATTGCATCATCAAAAGTCTTTCCCTTTGACCACATAAGAACTTGGCCATCTATGAAAGAAACCCTCATTCCTTTTGTATCCAATGCAGATATGGAGAGGAGGTTCTTCTTTAGTCCATGAACAAATAATACATTCTTCATCTTCATATACTTTCCAGAGTCTAATTTATAGGAGGATTCACCACTACCTTTTATTGGATACTCGTACTCATCCCCAAGTTTCACCTTGTGAGGTGACTCATGTTCAGATAGCTTCACAAATGATTCTTTGAATCCCATCATGTGCTTGGAAGCACCATTGTATATGAGCCAATCATTTCTTCCATGTGAAACAGTTCCTGTGAGAGTGGAGATCAGCACATATTCTTCATCACTTGAAGAATCACTTTCTTGCCTGATTATCTTTGTGGAAGGTTCATCATCCTTTGTAGCATGAGCATGATGTCTTCTCTTGTTTTCCTTCTTCTTCTTTCAGTTACCTTTATTAGGGAAGAACTTGAATATGTGACCTTTCTCATCACATGTGTAACATCTAATTGTAGACATATCTCTTCTAGAGTGTGAGATCTTACCTTTGGAGTGATGATGGTTCCTTTTGGTTTTCTTGGTGTGGGTTGAGAGAGCTTGATCTTCACTTCCCATCTTTTCTTATCGAGCTGTTATCCGAGCTTCTTCTTGAGACCATTCTTCCCATATTTTGTTGAACTTGACTAACTTCTTTCTGGCACAGATCCCTTGAATAAAAGAGTCCCATGATCTAGGGAGACCATTCAAGGTGGTCATCACAATCTCTGCATTTTCCACTTCTTCATCTATTGCTTCCAGTTGTTCCCTGATCTGAGATACCCTTATAAAGTAAGATTCGATGGTCTCAACATTCTTGATCTTTACATTCTTTAATTTGTTTCTCAGAGTCATCTTCTAGTTTATGTTCTTCCCTTCAAACAATTTGGTTAGGGCATCAAACATAGCTTTAGGTGTCTTGAGGGAGGACAGCTTTGGTATGAGGTGATCCTTGATTGAATCAACAATAATCCTCTTTACTATAACTAACTTCTTCTTATGTAAGGCCTTAGCCTCATCTCCCTCTGGAACTGGAACCTCCTCATTGATATAGGACTCCAACTCATTTTCTTCCAGGACCAGGGAGATCCTATACTTCCAGGATCAGAAGTTATCAGCTCCCTCAAGATTTCCATCAAGCTTGGTATAATGAGACATCTTAACTGAGAACCTCAAATGGAAATTTAGAATATTTAGATATTACCAGGTCAAGATGTTGGATCTGGATTTGGAGCTGAAATCCTATATTGCTGGTTGAGTAGCAGATTAGGGTTTTGCTTTTTCGGAGTTCTGTTCAACCAAATGCTTTGAATTTGATCTCTAACTTCAATTTTGGGGAGGAGATCAATCTAGGCCTAGGCTCACTGAAAAATTCCTCTTCTGTGAAAAACCCTTATTCCCAGTAGCAGTGTTGGGTCCAAAACTGAAAAACCTCAGAATTGGATTCTGCTTCAACAGAAAGATGCACCCTAAGGACGAGAGTTAATCCAACCTTCTTTTTCTGAAAATATATGGAGGAAGATCCACAAAGTAGTAAGCCCTAGTTCTCGTAGCTGCACAGTGTCTTGTTCTTAGGTAAGCTCTGATACCATGTTAGATTTTATCATTAAGCTAGTAATACATTAGGATATTTAACTGAGAGAATAACAAGCAAATCAATCAAACATAAGATACAATGAAGACAATGTTTATCTTCGAGGAAACCATAAATGGTGAAACCTTGCAACTTCCTCAGAGATAGAATCAACACCAAAAGGGAACCCAAACATCAAGGTGATCTCCCAATAGCAGTAACCTTATTTCTGTCTAGCCCCAGTGTCTTCTCCTTCCTCAACTATGCACTACAATTGAGTGTGTATGAGATGTGTGATAAATAGAGAGGCCATCTCTCTATTTATACTAATTCCCGACTTGACTAAACCCTACTAGGGCTGACCTCTCTAGGAGAGTCTAATAACCCTAGTGCCTTGGAACTGCAGGGACTTTAACCCTTAGCCAATAGGAGGGTTACCCACAATGACTTGACATGACTTGTTTACATTATAGAAATTCGTGATAGGAACATTGGGGCATGACATGACTCAAGTACATCCAGGAACAAACATCAGGTTACAATATATAACAAATACAAGTGAAATAAATTCTGAAGTTACATATACATCAACAAGAGGTGAGTGGTTTCTATGGCACCTACAGCAGTTCCTGCCAAGAACCCTCACAGGAGACGGCGGGAGGTTGATGTGTTTCTACCACATTAGGAGCGGCTTGCTAATGGGATCTCTGATGATGGCTGCCAGCATTTGAACAATGATCTAATTACTTCCATTCATAGTTTTCCTCTAGAGTGGAACTCTATGATGAAGAAGATGGCCGTGGCCTATGATTACCTTCATCAGGTGGTGAGAGGCGATATTCCCATAGAGGATGAGTCTTCTGAGGAAGGTGATAATATTGAGCCAAATGATGAGTCTAAGTTAGATTAGCAGCCTAGTGGGGCTTCCCCTAGTGCATTGGTGCACTTAGGATTTTTTGCATCGCTATGTACATTTAGCTGAGAATGCATATCTGGCTTCTCATTTTGTACTAGACATATTTTTGACATGCGACTTATCTATCTATATATAAACAAATTTTTTACGCACATGGATGCACTTTTATGGTTTTATATGTGAGTATTTTTATGATGATATGAGATGCAATTCCTAGATGGTGTATTGTTACACTTGTGTGTGTATTTTATATATGATTATGGATGATGTTATGGTTGTATGTTTCCTATATGTGATTATGAATATGCCAATTTAAAATCTCATTAGCCATTTGATCTGCTACATTATTGAGGTTTCTGGGAATATGTGTGAATGTGATGGACTTAAATGTTCTAACCATATATTTAGTGTGCATGAATTTTCTAAATAGGCATGGATCATGTACCTAGTAGTAGTTGTTCAATTGAGAAACACACAGTTGGGAGTCTAAGAAGACATTGAGATGGTGAAAGCCTAACTGGAGAGCGGCGGCCAAGAGGCCATTGGCACCATTGTACTCATCCCGGTTGTCAGTCGCACTTCCCACACATATTCTGTCGATATGGATCAAGTCGTGAGACGGGGAGTAGATGACCCATGCATCCCAGGAAAGGTTCGGAGATCATCTGCTCACTCCATCAGCAAATCCAATCTATCAGTCCGAGGTAGGATCCATTTGGAGCAATGAGGGGAAATGATACATAAGACTCAATTTTGAAAAATGTGTAAAACAAAAAGGAAAAGACTATATTACAAGATGTACTATCATCACTCCAAGGGTTGAAATTAGAGGGAAAGTCATTTGGAATTTCAGGGGATCAACGGTCATTCCTTTGTGTGACACAAAGAAAACACACTTGAAAGGGTTCAAGTAGATTTTGTACTTGCAACATCATATGAAGACTTTTTGCAAGTCATCTATGTGATGTGCTTGCTTCTATGACCACACAATGAGGTTTTCAAGACAACCCAACATTATGTGAATGAGGTCGCAGAAACAATGTGTCATGGCATGCTGGAAGGTGGCTCTAGTGTTTTTTAGGCAAAAGCGCATGACTCGCTATGCAAATGTGCCCCACGGGGTTGTGAACGCAGTATTATAACTATCTTCTTTCTGGATCTGAATTTGGTTATATCTGAAAAATCTGTCCATGAAGGAAAAGACCCCATGTCTGATGCATGCATCGATAATCTTATCGATGAAGGGTGTTGGGAAGTTTTCTTTGGGACACATCCCATTGAGATCACAGAAGTCTGTGCAAATGCGGATGGTATCCTATTTTTTATTCATGAGAATAGGATTAGAAACCCAAGTGGTGTACTCAATGGGGTAAATGAAGACTACTGTGCACAGCTTCTCTATCTCGACTTTGACCACAGCCGCTTTGGAAGGATGAATAAGCCTTTACTTTTGGCATACGTGGGCAGCATCGGGCCATGTGTGGATGTGGTGTTCCGTGATTGATGGATCCGACCTAGGAATCTCAGTGTAAGACTAGGAAAAGATGTCGTGGAATTCTTGGAAGAGAGCTTTATAGGCCGCAATTTCTTCAAGGGAGCAAGATGCCCCCAACATGATTTCTTTAACAACCTAGGGATTGGTTGAGATGTTGACTTTGATGGTTGGATATATGTTGGCCATGTTCCCTTCTTCCAAGGTGTTTGGTCCTGGAATGGGGTTTTTGAACCAGTCGAATTTCTCATGAATGAAATATTTGGTTTCCACGAAAAACTGGTTAGACTGCGACACAAGTTCTTTTGGGAGGAAGAACGAGCGATGGTGCATGTCATCCCATGGGTATTCCGAGGTGGTTAAGGCTTCAAGTATCTCCTAATAATTGTGGAAGCAATGAAGAGATAGCTCTAATGAACCATCATTGGTTGTGGAGACAATAGGGTCGATAGAACTGGACATCATGTAAATGGACATGGTGTCCGAAGAAGGAGGTGGGGGGTGAACTTCTTCGATCAGGGTGATTTTAGATTTAAGGGAATGTTGACGAAGGTTGGCTAAAGCCATTAGAAACTCAGGAAAGTCTTGGATGTGGTGAGAATAGTTTCCATACAGTCCACAAAGGGTGTAAGCATGGTTTGTTCTGAATGACTTGTTTCTCACTATTGCATGCTTGGAAGCTCAACCACCGGGAGGTTTTCAGTTGTATCCATGGCGTCCAAATGTGCATGGATTATAGGAATCTTAGGGCAGTTCTTCGTTGGATGGCCCTGTTCTTCACAGACGGCACAAGGCAAGATCTGTCAAGGTTCAGTAGTAGCTTTCGCATTCTTTCCCTTGGCCCTTTTTGGGTGGGACAGTGCGGGTGTGGGTGCAGTGGTTGGTTTTTGCGGGCTGAGTGAAGGATGAGACTCGACCGCAATGGGTTGTATGGGGTTTAAGAATATCTGGGGCATTGGTGGTTGAGCTAGTGGATCAAGATACCACACAGGAATTCCAATGTAATGTTGGGTAGGTTTAGGGTGGCCATTACTGGCTTGTTCATGACACTAGGTGGGGGAAAGAGGAAGGGTATTGTATGGACTGGAGAGGAGCCCAAATAACTCCCTGATGGTTGTATGTGGGAATGAGCTTATGGTGGCAACTGCTCATAACAATGCAGCTACGGATGATGTTGCGGTTGCTGTTGGTGTTGCGGCTGTGGACGGTGTTGTGGTTGCGATTGGGGCAGCAGCTGTGGAAGGTGTTGTGGTTGCGATTGGGGCAGCGGCTGCTATTGTTGTTTGGGTGCAGTGATGCTGGATGAGAGCATGCACAAGTATGCAATCTCGTTTGGTTTCAGTGGTGGTGACACTAAGGGGAAAGAATCCATTATGGTGGTATTGGCAAACAACCTAGGGCCCACATTCAACAATGAGGAGACTAGTATGTTGTCAACCATGGTGTTGACCACAGGGATAACATTGGTGTGTGTGGTCATCCCTTATGGATCAATGGTGTTGATTGTAGGGATAACATTGGAGGGTGCTGTTAGCCCTTGTGGATCGTGATAAGTCAGTTGGTCAACCGTCATGATTTTCCCTTCATGGAGGAACATCATGAGATAGAATACAGTTGATGCTATAGCTCTCATGGCATACATATAACTTCTTCAGAGGAGAAGGTTATAGTCCAATTAAGTGTTGAAAACCTCTATGTCAATCAGAACTATCTTCCCGGCTAATGTGATGGGCACATGGGGGAGGATTCCTTGGGATTTAGTGGGATGGCCATCATAAGCCCGCAGAGTTGTGGAGGATGGTTGTAGAATTGGGGATCCAAGTTTCTTCTAGACTAGGGTAGACATAACACACGTGGATGCCCCGTCATCCACTATGCATCGGTGCACGACCAAATTTCAGATAGACACCAAGATTTGGAATGAAATGGTTGATGGCATTCGCGGTTCTCCATTCTCCGTGTCGAATGTGATCAACTTGGAGTCATAGGGGTCTACAACCCAAAGGATAGCTAGTAAGGCTTTCTGTTGCATTGGGAAAGTTTTGAGTACCTCAAGAGTGGACATGGTGGTAGGTGTTTGGGACAAATCATCCACTATGCTGTAGCTGACAATAGCTCTAGCCATGGCATTGTTGGAAACCCGGTATATGGGGGGGCACGGAAAAGGGGGTAACTGAAGAGGTGCATTGGTTGTTTTAGACATAGATTTTTCTGATGTGTCAGCGGGTTCGGTGTTGGTTCCATACTGATTTTGTCTGGTTTGTAGATTGACCTCTTCAATTGTCATAGCTAGCAAGTGGTGGACACATGTTTCTACCATGGGAGGTTCCCTCAGAGTGTTGGGATTGCGTTGGGGAGGGGATGTGGTTGCAACCAATCCTTGGAATGGTAATGGGTTTTGAGGCACCATAGGAGGAGGTCCTTGTGGTGCTGGTTTGGGTTGGGCTTGGTCCCTTTTATTGGTGGCATGTTGAACCTCATTTCTAATGGTCTATTTAGCATGAACCATGAAGGGACACTCGAATGTGTAGTGCCCGTAGACATCGCATAGTGTGCACAGTTGGTTTGTCCGCAATGGAGCATTGCATCTTGGTGCATTTGGTCATTGAGTATTTTGGGCTGGCCGGTTTGCAGCAGCATTGTTGGGGGGGTTTGGTTGTTAACCACCTCCCTGCGGTTGATTGTTGCCTTGGTTCTGGGGTCAGTTATTTCTTTCTTTCCCTTGTTGGTTATTGGGGGCTAGCTCGTTGGGACAATTTTGTTGTGCAAACACCTGTCCCAATGGAGTAGGTGGAGCAGGGGTGGGGGCTTGACCAGCATGCACCAGTGGTGCATAGTAGATTTGGGTGGGTGTCAGTGCCACAAATGTGGGCATTTGTCCCATGTATTGCTATGTTGGCCAATCCAAGGCCAGAGTCTCCTGCGGTGGCGTAGGTTGTGCATAAGAAGTTGTGGCTCCAGAATGGGACATCATTCTTGCATAGTTTGGAGTTTTGTTTTAGTAGGAAACACTATCAGTGTTGCTTGGTTGTGGTGGTATTGCAGGTGGTGCTGGATGGTGCTGTGGTTGGTGGGAGACATAACCTATGATGTCATATGCAGCATGGGATTCCCCCGGTGCATCCCGGTAGGAAGTGCTTGCATGGGGAGCATCTGGAATGACTGTGTAAAGGTATCCATACTATGCATAGATCAGATCAAATTGCTGGGATTTCAAGATGGCCTCCTCTTTAGATTCGGGATGTTTGGATGCGACGTCCTTTGCTATAGGTGGGAGAAAAGTTTTAAGGAACCAATCCAAGAAGATCCTGTAATCAAGTTGGATCTTACACAAACTGCGGCGTCGTTGCCACTCATGGATTTGGTCAGTTATGTGGGTCACATTATTTTGGCAGTAAGATAACAAGATCTCCACTCCTTCCTCATATCTAATGAGGAGTTGTGAATATTGTAAGAACATGAAATCCAAGGAGTTGAAATTTGGGTACTTGTCTTGTGGTAGCTTAATGTACCACTTCACTGCAACACCTATGAGGGTGCATTGGAATAGTCTTAGCCTGATTGAATCATCTATGATGCTGTTTGATGAGAACCATAGATGAAACGTCATGATGTGGTTTTGGGGTCACTCTCCTACCTTCCCTTCAAACTTGGGAATGTCTAAGGGAAGTTTGGTTGGAATGGGAGGCCAAAACGTTTGATGGCGGATAGGGTTGTTTGTTAACCGAGCCAAATCAGGCAAGTTGAGACGTGCCATGAAAGAAAGGTTTGACCCCAGGTTCATGTGAGATGGGGAAACTACGGTTGTGGGGTTTGCAGGTGCATAATGCACCTGCATTGTTGGGGGTACTTGTGGCATACCTGTGGATGGGCCAATTCCCCCAAGTGTGGTGGGAGGGACAGTGTGGGTGGAAGGACCACTAACCCCATGTATGACAGGAGGGGAAGTGTAGTTGGAAGGGCCAGTGCCCCCATGTGTTGCAGGTGGGAAAACTTGATTGGTCAATATGGGTGGTGGAAACTGACTTATGATGGTTTGCATAACTATGCTGGGGCCACCTGCAGGGTTGTTGGTGATATTTTGTGGTGTGGACATGGGTCCACTAGCAATTTCTATGCCGAAAAATGGATCCGGGTTTGCACCAGCCATGGCGATTGATGGTGCAGTGTGCAGATCTAGTTAAGACGGATATGGATCTGAATCTGAATTAGAGGCTATGTGGCCTTCTGATGGTGTGGAAGGTCATTGAGAATGGCCTCGACAATGTCAGTTTAATGACCCGAACTGTGGTGGTTCACCTCTTAGGCGTGAGGAAGAGCGTGAGGGATCAATCATGTCAAATTTGTCTTGTCAAAATGGTGGTAATGATTTTTGGACCCCGGTTTCAATGGCTTCCTATTGGATGCATATGGTCACTTGGCCACCAAGACTATCATAAGACTAAGCTTGGATTTTTCCTTGTGGGAGTGTTACTCAATTGGTGGGGGTCGTTTCCCGTTTCATTTGGAAATTCCTCTCAGTGGCCAGCTACTTTGGGGTTCCCGTGGTACTCCTCACACTGAGTTTCTGGGCTGAACCCAAGTACTTCCCATGGTTAAGGAAGTCAGGGACTTATGTCTTCAAACACTGCAGATGTTTAACTTAGTGTAAATTGTAAATTTTATTGGCTCACTCAGCATCATGAACTGAGTTGGGTTGATTTATATGGTATGGTGTGTATGTCTTTTGTTTTTCTGTAATATCTGGTGGCTGCTTAAATGGTTTATGAATATTCCACAGAGTTCATGACTTTGTGAATGAAAAGTAGTAAATAGTAATCATAAATTTTTAGACATGTACCATTTGTAATCCTGAACTATGATAGCTTGACTAAGTGACTACCTTGCACCTATATTTCTCTTCAACCAGGAGAGGGTGGTAGGCTCTCAACACAATGGGACTAAGCCCAGCCGTAGATCCATAGGTCATCCTCCTGGTGCAAGCTTGGTCAATAGGGAGGACGTTGAGCACCATGAGAATCCCTCCTTCTCTACCCCCTCTACCTTCCAATTCACCCGTTTTTAGTGGCTTCGAAAAATATTAGGTGAAGTGCCTATTACTATACAAGCTTCACCCTTTGGTTTATCGCAAAATACCCCGAAGGGTGATGACTGGGTAGAGGAGGGAGGGTTAGTAAAGATGTTTATTTTAGGTAAATTTTAATCAAGCTATGTTCATTAACCCATTAAGCATTGATTTACACTTTGTTTTACACTTTGATTTAATCAAGCTTTGTTCTGTAAATGAAATGGACATAAACAGAAATAAAAACAATAATAAAAATAGTTTGGATGGATAGAGGTGGATGGGCCACATTGACAGTCCTTAACTTTTAAAAATTCAAACTCTAAGTGACAGATATCACTTTTCAGGTCAAATGTGGTGAGGGGGTCACCAAATTTTTCCAGAAACAGGCGAGCGGGTCACTCAGAATTTGCAGATAGAACTGGGATGAATTCTAGAAGGGGGTCACACCTTTCAGGGCTAAATAGGTGACCTGGTTGTACCCGTGAGGATAGAATGAGTGACCTAGTCCCCTCTCTATGCCTGATAAGAGCGACCTGCTCTAGAAACTGAAATTTTGTTTTTGACCTCGAGTCAGATCCAGCTGACAATAACTTGTACTGTGGCCAAATGGACTTGGATTTTCCTTGAGGAGGCTCAACAGTAACTGGAAATGTAAATAAACAAGAATCTAAGCTATATTTTAATAGAAAATTAAACTAGGGAAAAAAAAACTAAACTGCAAAAGTAAAATCCAAGGATCCTGTGGGATCGACTTGGTATGGTCACCAGTTCTATAGTAGGGATTTCTCCATTACTACAGGGCAGGAATGGCTACTTTCCATATATAGTATGAAAGGGTAGGGTTCCCGGTGATGGATGCAAATAAAATCAAACAGAACAGAAAATGAAAGGGAATGAAGAAAAACAAAGAAAGAACCCCTCTACACACAAGGTTAGAGTTTAAATTGCAAGATCCTGCATACAACTATTAGAACCAAAATACCTGCAAAAACATGTTAAGCAATAAAATTTCAAACAAATACTGTTACAAAAAATACAAACTAATTAGGAAAATACAAAAAACAACACAGGTATACCTTCTAGTTGGAAAGGGCCACCATGCCCTAGCTGGGAGAGCACCTCTCTTAAAAGGGGGAGCTATGGCTCAATGGAAGGATGGAGGAGAGGTAAAGTGAATGGCTTCAGAGGAGAGATGGTCTCAAGGCACTCACTCTAGCAGCATAATAATAGGGAAGGGAGGAATCAATTTAGAGTGACCCACACCCCTCTATTTATAGCTTTTTTAGGGTTCTAAGCCCCTAGTAAGGGATTTAGCCCCGTTTTTGGGCTTTTAGCCCCTTTCACTCAAACTTCATCTCCTTTTAGGGTTTTAGTATATTTTGAGGGGTTTTAGCCCCTTTTTGGAGGCTTTAGCCCCTAGGAGAGATATTTAGGCTGTTTTTAGGGGTTTTTAATCCCTTTTTCATGTTTTTAAGCCTTCTTGAGGGTGTGGGGGTCAAATGGGGTCAAATGAGGGTCGTGCATGGGTATCCTTGGGTGGTGTAGGCCATATAGAGCTAAGTGAGGGATTTTTTGGGTTAACAAATACTACCAATCAAGAAGCATTATATCATGTAAAGCTAATTACCGAGTTAAAATCTCGAGTCTTTAGATTTCTAAAAACCTTATGTGTTATGATAAAACACATTGAGATGAAGTTTCACTTGATTAGAGACATGATCCAGTAAGGCTAGAATTAATTTCATTGATACTGAGGATCAGATTGCAAGAATATAGATGTGTTAACAAGCCTCTATCTGTAGTTAAGTATAGGTACTTTCGAGACAATATGGGTATGAAAACAAAATCTTGGTATGGTAGAGAATGCCTCACTCACTTAAAGGGAGTGTTAAATCTACAACATCAGGAGTCATTCTCCAAGACAATACTTGTGCAACCAAGATTAGACCTCATGTGTTGAGGTAGAGAGATTGATTTGGAGTGAAAAACTTGGAATATATCCATTAGGGTGAACATATGGATGACTAAACTATTGTGATTAATATCAAGGATGGAGACTTGTGAGTAATATCAAGTCCAATATACTTATATGAGTGAGGTGGTGATGTTGTAAGGTATTGTGAGTAATATCAAAGATATAGACTTGTGGTCAATATTAAGTCAGACTTGTGGGTAATATCAAGTAAATGATTCTCATATAATGTACCCTATGAGGTGGACCTTCAGTTATAAAGGTGGACTTGTGAGTAATATCAAGTATTGATAGTGGGTACCCATGGGGACGGAACTCCAATTATAGAGGTAGATTCTTTTTCATGTTAAAACATCAAATGATATGGGATATACTACTGTTCCATTTCCATTCAATGTGTGTAAAGTTATTAAGTATCCTATAGAGACTGATCACCTCTAGAGTGAATTTCTTTAGCACGTTACTATATCATTCAAGAGTAATATAATATGATCATAACATGTGACAATTATTCTGAGTATTATATGATATGATAGATGATTAAGTCAAGTCATATTGACCATGCGAAAATATAAAAGATAAATAGATCCAAAATAAAGAGATAAAGAAAAAGAGAAAGAGAATTTCCCATGTAGATAATTGGATGAACTCAAGATATAAGTATATAGTTACAAAGATTTAGTTAAATGTGAATGCTTAAATCAGTGCCTCAGTTAAAGAATTAGTTGAAATATTAATGTATGCAATAATTTAAGTAAATAAGATCTCAATGATCACTCTAGTGTAAAACAATTAGCATGATTCAATTAATAATAGTTAACTAAATGTTAATCAAATAACTAGTTAACTAAAGTGTTTACACTTTAGTTAAACTAAAAGGTGACACTTAAGTTAGCTAAGTGATCAACATTCAGTTAAATGATGAGTTCTCTTTGATGTTAGATAAGCCTTATTTAATGTCAAATATGAAAGGCATGGTGCATTAGTTGTCTATGATGAAGTTTCAATCTAAGGATTGATTATTTCTTGCATGGGTGCATAATTCTCATGCAACCATTTTCCTTATTTTTCATTGCATTGTTTTGGGCTTCTTATTAATGTTCTAGGAACATGGAAAGTTGTAACAATTCATCTCTATTCTCTATTGCACCGTGTTCTGTATTATTAGACAATCTAATATTTTGAAAAAGACAGTCGATCTGATATATCATGTTATAATCTAAAGAATTGATGGGTTTTTCATCCTCATTATTTTAATGGTTTTCCCAATGTACATCTTCTATTGTGGATCAATGATTTGTCTGATTAAATTTTATCTTGATTCATATTTTTTGTATCTTTTCTAGTAAAGTTTTAAAGTCCAAATATCTTCATATTTTCTCAAACATCAACACTGTCAAGTTGATATTGTCAGTTGTGTCCATGTTCTTTCTCTTTATTTTCAAATTTGATTCCTTCATTACTATTGAATTAGGATTAAATTGTATTTCGT
Source organism: Pseudotsuga menziesii (assembly GCA_001517045.1). Taxonomy (NCBI): domain Eukaryota; kingdom Viridiplantae; phylum Streptophyta; class Pinopsida; order Pinales; family Pinaceae; genus Pseudotsuga; species Pseudotsuga menziesii. The sequence continues at coordinate 312,201 of LPNX010558658.1, forward strand.
ACAATGCACATTTTCCTCTTGATATTTTCTTTAGGTAGTGTAGCAATATGGATCTTTCTCTTTTATATGAGATGTATTTCTTATTTCCTATTTTTTCTTCATGATATGTGAAGTTAACATTGTCAATTATGTTGATGTTGTTTGTGTCAATTATGTTGATGTTGTTTGTGCCTATTTTCCTATTTCATTCTTTTGAGTTAAATTTATTTTTGTATATTTGGCTATTTTATTCTTTCATTGTTGTTACATTGGCCTTAAGTTTCACTTCATGCAATTTGCAATTGTGTCTTGCAATTTTCTCTATGCAACACAAGGATTGATAATTATTTATTTTCTAATGTTTCCTCATCCAATTCAAGGAAGTTGCCTCATTTCGTTTTTCTATTTGAGTTAATATTGTGTTCATTATTTGTTGTTACCTTAGGATTACATTGCATTTGATGCAATTTGCAATTTCCTTTTGTAATTTTCTTTATGCAATACAAACATGGGCATTTTTTATTTTAAGAGATTTCTTATTTCAATTTTTAGAGCTCTACTTGTTTTCTTTTGTTAATTGAATTAGTAAAAGATAGTTTTTTCACACTTAGTTCACCTAGATTTTATCATTTTTGCAATTACTTCTAAAGTGATTTTTCAAGATAAGTGAGAATCCACATACACCATTATCCTTAAAGAAATTATCTATTGCATCTCAAAACTGAAATGTTTTTTCAATGATGGTATATTCTATTTTTATAATGGTTCATAATATACCCGATACTTGTTTGTTATAAATTAGACTATGTCCAATGTGTTTGTAGTCATTTTTATGATCACATGTTCAACAATACATTAGTTCTAAGTTGATACTAGATGCAAATATCAAGGTTTCATACTTTTCTTACCTAAAGGAAGACAAATAGACCACCCTCAATGTTCCCTTATTCATATCGAAGTTCCAACTTAGCAATTTATTCTTTCCATATTAGAACCATAGTGAATTGTTTGAGTTAGTTAGGAGCTATATGTTCTTTGATGCATTTTATTGCGAATTGATCATTTTCGATCGTTACATTTTGAAATATTTGTGTAACTATGAATCATAAACAAGTAACACACAATTCATTTTTCAGTAAATAGAAAATTGTTTCAAAAGAAATTTCAACATCTAATATTTTGAATGTTGTTGTCCTCTCACATATGTTCACTCCAAATGAATGTTTGGGAATTGTATTTGCCATGGTAGGTTGTTCAAATGAACATTTGACTTCTTGTTGAGAAGAATAATTCATGTTACTATTTTTCTTGCATAGCAATGGCTCAAAGTGATCATTTATAGGATTTTCATCATGGAAAAATATGTCATTTATATTTGTTCTAATGGTCAGATTAAAGTACAAATAAACTCACACTTGTGTTTTTGACCGGATTCTTGTTAGGATTATTAATCCTCCCTTGTCCAAATTTGGTCATATGTCTAAATCGGGAGTCCATCCAATCTATTTATAGTCATTAGAACCATTGGGTCCACTTGACCTAATTGGGGCACATGTTTCAGTTACTAAAGTGTGGGGAACACTAATTAAAGATAACTGCCACTGATTGCACTTGATTGTACCAGTTTAGGATCCTCCTAGACCAATCCCTACAATTTAGGAAGCCATTGGGAGTGCCGAAACCAACCAAGGTTAGTTCACTTCAGTTGATGACTAGTCAATCTAAGTTAGGAGTCAATTACATTCAGTTCTAGTCCTCTACATTAAGTTAGCGCTAGGTTTACTTGACTGCACTCATGTGGGGCGCATTTCTCACCTACCACTATCAGTTAACCTTAGTCAACACTGAATGTAACACTTGAGTTGTGTTTTAGAGCTCCGATGAACTCCGGTTATGATTTAGACAATGTCAGTTAACTATTGAGTCCTTCGATAGTGATTTAGACAAGGTCTTGGTTACCTATAGTCAAGTAGAGTCTAATCAATTCGAACTTCCTCATGTGGATTCGAATTACTTGTGGCTACTAAAGCCATTGTACTTCATTGTAATTATATATCTAATTACTCTTTGATTAATGAAAAGCATTCACAGCTGCAAGCCATTTTTGCACTGTTTTATTCTTCAATAACTGAGTAAATTGTGTGATCTATCATCTGAGTTGTGTGTTTGTCCATAGATCTATGTGCTCAATTTAATATGGTATCAGAGCCTCGGCAGACAAGGCACTTCTCCTCCTCAGATCTCCTACTGGATCATTTTTTTGTTTTGCAAGTACAACTTCGAAATGATTTCATCTTTGATGAGACAAGGTCTCTGTCGGGTCTCTATTGGGCTCAGTAAAGAGTGTTTTAGAAATATTAATTGGCTGAATAAAAGTGATGGAGCTTTTGGAACAATAGCAACAGGTCTTTCTCCTAGCTTGTGCTACCTCATTAGATCTATTGAAGACTTGAAGGAACTCTGGACAAGATTGGACAGAACCTTTGGAATGATTTATGAGGATCATAATAGCACTTTGGAGAGAAAATATATCACCATAAGCATCCTTGATCCAAAAATATCGGCCTCCACTCTCTCTGATGAAGTTGTTCAAGATAAAGAAGAAGCAAAAGCTTCTACACAGTCAATTCGAATTGAAGACAGTCTCCATGCAGTGACTCCTTCTCCTTATGCTCTGGAAGTTCATGAGATCTCTGACATCTCATCTTCTCATATTGCTGAAATAGAAGAATACATTCGAATCTATGATATTGAAGAAAAATTATGCTGCACTTCCATGCAAACATTCACCGGTGATTTTCCTTTAAATTCTGTGCAAAATTTACCAGTAATTGCTTCCGAAAGTGAAGAGAAATTTGATTTTTCTCCCTCTAATGTTGCTTCTGGTGTGAAAATATGTGATACCTTGGATATTTTGGAAGAAATATCAGATTACCAGAGTGATCCATTCACTCCCCATGATCTATATTTTCCAGCAAATTCCTGTAGGATTGCATGCACCAAAATTTAGAATTTTGAAGAAGAAGAAAGCTGTGCATCCACCGTCTCGGTTAACCATTTATTTGAATCTGATATTAACCTTATTGGATATGATATGATCTTATTTAGATATGATCTGATATTTCTTGTTTTAATATATCAAATTCATAATCTTTCAATACCACTTGTAACTGTTCTCATCAACGGTGTGAAGAAACAAGTACCACAAGTCTCCTACAAAACTGCTGCTGGGGATTTGATTCCATTTCAAAGTTTTGGATATGTTTTGAACCTATTTAGATCTGATTTACTTTATGATATGATATTATTTGGTTCATATTTTAAAATCCAAAATCCTTCAGTGATGCTTGTAGCTTCTCTCACCATTTCCGGTGTGAAAAATCAAGTACTGCACTTTCTCTTCAAAACAACTGATGGGGATTTGGTGTTAGTTTCCTCATATGAGGTTGCTGATATTTTATTATGTGATTCATTATCTATTTCAGAATATATATCAGACTATGGAGCTCAAGCATTCTCTTTCAACAGTCCTAGTGCTTCTTTACCATTGATCACATGCTCATCTCCTCACAGAACTAGTAAAGAGGAATATTTTCTGCATCCGCCTGGACACCTGCTCCTAACACTTGGGGATGTTCTTACCACTCATGGTTTTCTGTTCATGGATGAAACATATCAGTTTCTTGAGTGTTCCTCACATTCTCTGAATTCTCAAGAACCTTTTCTCATTTTTCAGTTGACTTCAGTTGCCCTACATGGGTCCAGTCTTCATCCGGTAGCTTTCTATATTTCTGATTTAGTTGAGCATATCATTCTTCTTCCAAAGAGGAAGATTCCTCCAAACATAATGATGGAGAGGTTCACATGCTAGGGCCCAGGATACCTATACATAGAAGAACCAGATTGATCCTGATTCTACCTGCTTAATTAGAGGGGGGGATTTTTTTCCCATGTGGTTTTTCCCCAGCACCTTGTTTTTGAGCAGTTACTTTACTTTACTTGATGTAATGGCTGACATATGGTCTTAGTTACCAGGGCCCATAGTTTTTCCATGTTAGCATTCAGGGGGGGTGTTAGGATTATTAATCCTCCCTTGTCCAAATTTGGTCATATGTCTAAATCGGGAGTCCATCTAGTCTATTTATAGTCATTAACACCATTGGGTCCACTTGACCTAATTTGGGCACATGTTTCAGGTACTAAAGTGTGGGGAACACTAATTAAGGCTCACTACCATTGATTGCACTTGATTGCAATAGTTTAGGATCCTCCTAGACTAATCCCTACAATTTAGGAATCCACTGGGAGTGCCAAAACCAACCAAGGTCAGTTCACTTTAGTTGATGACTAGTCAAGCTAAGTTAGGAGTCAGTTACATTCAGTTCTAGTCCTCTACATTCAGTTAGCGCTAGGTTTACTTGACTGCACTCATGTGGGGTGCATTTATCACCTACCACTGTCAGTTAACCTTAGTCAACACTGAATGTAACACTTGAGTTGTGTTTTAGAGCTCCGATGAACTCCGGTTATGGTTTAGAAAGGGTCAATTAACTATTGAGTCCTCCAATAGTGATTTAGACAAGGTCTTGGTTACCTACAGTCAAGTAGAGTCTAATCAATTTGAACTTCCTCATGTGGATTCGAATTGCTTGTTGCTATTAAATCCATTGTACTTCATTGTAATTATCTATCTAATTACTCTTTGATTAATGAAAAGCATTCATAGCTGCAAGCCATTTTTGCACTGTTTCATTCTTCAATAACTGAGTAAATTGTGTGATCTATCATGTGAGTTGTGTGTTTGTCCACAGATCTATGTGCTCAATTTAATAATTCTAATTAGTATCATTGGAAAGTTCAATATCCAATGTATATAGAATATGTGACCCCATTGGATTCTACTTTTAATGGGAAAGTTGCCTGAAGACAAAATTGACATATTTTGAAAATATATTTCTGGGTCATCAATATTGTGCATTTGTACAAGTGATTGTTCATGAATTTCATGTTTTTAAGAGGTTATTTCGTTTTTATATTGTTTCTTTAGATAGCTTCAAAAGTAGTCAATTGTTCCATGTCTTATCTCTATAGATGTGTATCTAATGTGGATTAAAACTTGGAACAATCAAACAAACAATCTCTAGTTAAGAAAAACATGGTTAATTGAGATGAGCAATGATTTTCTAATATTAGATGTGGTGCATCTTCGACATACGTACCATCTAGTTCTATGTCACTTTAGACAATGTATTCTTTAAGTTTTATGTATAAAATTGTACACTATAATGTTTTTTATATTTGGACGCATCTTCTTGTTGGGGCACGGACCTTGAAGGTCCTTAATTTTGGCAACTCCGTGGTTTTGGTGCAAAGCTTATAAGCGGAGTTGTGGTCCAAAATAGTCTTAGGGGTTTCGGGGTTGGGTCGAAGCCCCTCTTTTTGTAAATAACCCATGGTTTAAGACCATGGTATTGTAATAGTGCACTTGTATAAATCAGCACTTATGTAAAGGAGAAAAGGGATTTTTTCGACGATTTTTGTTATGATGATAATTTGATGCGAAGAAGCTAAGGTCTATTTTTGGGGTTAAGGTTAAGTCCCAGCTGATTGCATGGACGACCTCTACAGCTGAGTACATAGAGGGTTTTGAAGGAAAGATTAAGTCCCATCTGAGTGCGTGGACGACCTCTGCAGCTGAGTACACAGATGATTGTGGAAGAAAGGTTCTGCAACTAAGTGCGCAGTTTTGGGTTGTTAAGAATATCCATAGCTAAGTGTGTAGATCAGAACTATTGTTTTGTAAAGTATTGAATATAAATGCAGTTCTGTGGACATAGCCCCTACACTGGGGGTGAACCACGTATATCTTTTGTTGTGGTAGTTCTTTTTATTTTTTTCCTGTTATGCTTTTATGCATTGGATAAGTAGGTGAATAATAAGTAAGATATATTGCTAAGTACTAGCTTCGCTGTGAATTACCAGTTAAGGGTTAAGTAAGAAACTGTCTTTTTATCTCAACTGCGAAGCTATTTAAGTGAATTTCGAATCTCTGTATTTCATAATTATTATTTGTTAAGGCTAAAGGTACAGTAATATCCCTCTTTTGCCTATAGAAACCTGATTCTGCGGCACCCCATAGTTGTTTCGGGTGAGGCTGCAACGTGTTCGCAGGTTGTTGCCGAAAGGGCCAACACTGTGGGTCTCTTTGTTGGTGCGAAGATAAAAGTATAAGAACCCGGGTCTGCCCTAGCTCCAACACTTCTTTGTTTATCTTAATTCAAGTAATAGTGGGCATAAGGAATTTGCATAAATTTACAGAAGCAAAGACTAAGAAACACGTTTTGTACTATAAAGTTCACTGCAAGGATTTACAATAAAAATATTTTTATTGCCTAGTTGTATTACTTTGATTCATTTCTTGTATGTTCCTCTATGTCCTTTACACACGATACCTATTGGTCTATGTATTTTATGCTCAAACCTTAGATCAAAGAACAAATTGCCAAATGCAAAATGTTTTTTCATAAATATGACTAGGAAATAGGTCCAAGGATTTGTACATGTTTTTTTTTCTATTATCAAAATATAAAAGGAATTCCTAAGAAATATAGAGAACTCAAAATAACACTATATTACAGTGACAAATTGACAGGGCATAAATATATATAAAAAAATCCAAGATAAATTCTCGATGCACAATGGTGTGTGATTGCATGAGTCAATTGTGATTTGTCTTAAGTAAATTTTAAAACTTATTATACTTTGTAAATACCTAATATGATGAGGTGAAATTTTCACTCTACACCCCAAAACAAAGAAAATTTCTAGGGAAGAGGTCTAAGCACAATACAAAGCATTTTCAACAACGGACCAACGAAGCAAATTTGATGCAATGTAAAAATGATTACAGCAAGTTATAGATTTAGTATTGTTATGTGTATGTTTCCACTATCTAACTAATCAGTAGGACTCATTGGTTTTATTATATTAGTTCTAACATGTTACTTATATTATTGAGACCCATATGTTTCATGCTTACTTGATTAAGATATTGAATAGAGGATAAAATCACTACCCGTATAAGTTGTATTACATATAGAGAACATTTTATTAGTTAGGTAACTTGATATCAGTAATGATCAAATCCCATGCCTTTTGTATATGATATCTAAGAGCATGTAATGACTAATCAAGCTTACTACTCTGTTATATGTAGAGTACAAACCCCATTTACTATGGATACTCTTATAGTGTTTGATTTGGTTGATACCTTAAGCTTAGTAGTATTACTATATGATATTGAGAAAGATTTATACCAATGCTATGTCTTGTAATCCAAAGACAAGCTATCATAGTCATTGGACTTACTTATATTTTACTAATCCTATTGTGTTAAGTACAACTCTTATAACACTTTTATTGCGTTCTCAATATGATGGGAAGAGTAGTATTTTCTCTAATCACTCATCTTAGGGTACTATAGTAGTATAGGTATATGTTAGCATTTTAAGCTTAAGATTACTTTAATAGCTTAACTTATATCGTGTCATAATCATACCCCTAATAAAGGTGTAGGAATAATTCATAAGAAAATGGTATGAAGAAGAAGCAAGTACCAATAGAGCTCTTGACTAATTGAAACCATTCTATATAAACATATGAGATTGAACTATGCTTGATTACCTTACCTCATAAGATTACTTGGAGATCAAAATGATATGTTATAACCCTAAAAATATTGTTATTTTAATTATTGTAATATTACATAAAAAAAATAAGGGTGAATACTAGTAATAAGAATATTGGTGGTATTTTTTTGTATAATACTTATATGTAGCTTAACTTAACTTCATATAGGTATACACATACATCTTAATCTATAGTGACTATACGGCACCTCGCAAATAATTAACCTTGCAATTATCCCTTTACACATGTATTATTTACAATGTTCCTTAAGGTCAATACGGATCATCCATATTACTATTAATGATCCCATATATTACTCTACTTGCTTATAACTATGTTGAACATATGTAACACATTTAAAGAAAATACTATGTATAAGGTAACCATATCTTTGAAATAATGTAAAGCATGTGTTAGGTTAAAGAAATAGTAATAGTTAAATACTAATATCTCTACCATTGTTTCAAGTGTTCCACATATCTCTATTATTGTTTCAAATGCCCCAATACACTCTATTTGAGATTTGGGGATCAAAACTAGTTTCTTAGACTGGTAGTAATCTGTGACTTATCATAACATACTCACAGTTACTGCAAATATGTATTACTCTTATTTGTATTCTTTGTGTTATAACATGAACTATATCAACATTCATTAGGAAGATAGTGTAAGGTTTTGATGCTTATAGATTATACTTATAGTTACTACCAACTAATGGGATTAGTACAACTTAGTGGGAGGTAGTATTTATCAAAGAAAGTTCAGTAAGGGTCAATGATGTTACAACTATAACAATATTTCAAACATTGTTCTCCATCAATAATAAGTGCTTTGTGTTTCTATATTGATGATATGCTATGGGTAAGTAAGGTACAAACAAATGACAAGCTCTATTGTGATTGAATACTAAGATCTACATAAGTACGTCATAAGTAACCCTTATACATCAATATATATGGGCTCATGGATCGTTACAACACTATTTAACTTAATTACACTAATTACATGGGAATGAGCTACAACATATCCATATTTGTATTACTATTACTACCATGTTTAACCCTTGAACATCAATTTTAGATTATTGTGATAGTTAAAAATAGCTTGTTTACCATGTGTTTTGAGCTACCAATATCTTTCTAATTTGTAATATCTCTTAATATTATAATTACTAGATTATCTTTGACATGTTCATATACTAACAAGATTAACCAAGATGATATCACCAGTCAACAAAGGAATCACTGTGAATCACTTAGTTCATCTTACTTATTGTGTTAAGACTAGTGTAAACAATTGTTCTTATCCTTTTATCTCCATAACAAACAAAAGTGAGTAAGGATTACTAATGTTCTTTTCCTGAAAAGGGTCATTGGTAACTATTGAATATTATGTGTTATGTGATGAATGTCATGGCTCAATAATCTATGGGTTTTATTATATCAAACATTACATGTACAAGTAGTAACTCATCACACTAAGTAGTAACACAAGTTCTATGTTTTCGAAAAGCCACGTAATTAGGGAAATAGTGTTCATAGAGTAGGTTCTATGTTAAGATCATGACTCATAATATTTCTTGAAATTAGGAAAGGTCCATATTGACCTAGTTACCTGCTAGTGTTAGACCTTGTGTACATGTTAAAGAGAGTATAAATATTGCAGAGTTTAAAAAACATACGTTGAATTTGACAAATAATTAATACATGTTCATTGGTATATGAGAATAAGTTATTGATTTGTTTTAGGAATGCCATCATTAACAATTACATAGTTTCAGAGGCTTAATAACACTCAGGCCCATGTGTTTTTCTCAGAAGAACCCATCTAGCTCTAATCATAGGAAGTGTAACAAAAGGAAAAATTGTCCATGAAAGATGAAAATGTGAAGAAATAGTTAAAAATGACTAGATAGTGAGAAAAAATTGAATTTATAGTCTAGAAGCTTGCTATCCATTTGCACCAACTCTCCATATGAACCACTAATCTATGATATTGAATCACCATCAAATGGAATTCAAACCAAAGAGCATTCAAACCTCCAACATTTAAATTTGTTATTTCCCTGTAATAATTAACTCATGAATTGAACAATATCTTGTGGAAGGACCTTCTCATGTAAAAACACTCAAAGCATGTATGTTTCTAAAAAAAAACCATCTAATAGTAAAGCTAGTAAACACAGAGAAAGGGAAAATGATCCATGAAAGATGAAAAATATGAAGCAATAGCTAAACGCCACTAGCTAGTGTGAGAAAATGAAATTGTGAATTTAGAAACTTCCTAGTCATTTGCACTGGCTTTGAAATATGAACCACTAATACATGAGATTGAATGGCCATGAGATGACATTAAAACCAAAGAAAATTGAAACCTCCAACATTCAAATTTGTGATTTCCCTATAATAATGAACTCATTAATTGAACTACATATTGTGGAAGAAACTTGTCACTTACTACAATACCAAAATTTTGGGAGCATATGGTGAAGAGAGTCTCAGGAATAATGAATAGAATCACTAATACGAATGTATATGAAACACATAGTACCCTCTAAACACATTCTATATGTTGAATAATTTTATATGTTTGTAAATTATGTGATAAATTTGAACCATAGGAGAATATAGGAGTGTTAGTGAGGCTCACAAATAAAATTTGGTGCAAGAATTAGCAAAAACCATCAAATGAGAAGTAAAATTACACACACAATGGGAACATAAACAAGATAATTTTGGAATTTATAACCATACAACTTATTATTATTAGGTATATAATACATCATAAGAGTTTCATGAGTCTTTGGAATCCAATTGTGAGCATACAACCCAAAATTGCCAAATTGGCATCAAACCGCCCTAGGTAGGCCAATCACGTCACAACTCAACCCAAATAGCTACGAATTGATGAATGGACAAGGATTAAGTGATTTGGATCAATGATTATACCTTGGAGAGCGTGGGTGTGGAAATATAGGTGGTTTAGAGTCTCAATGCAGCATTTAATGCTCAAAATCAAGCAAAAAATGGGAAAAATCCCACTCTAGTGCTCCAAGTCAACTTAGATGACCACATCTAATGTATGGGAGTGCACCAGAAATAATGAGAGTGCATATGTGGCTGATTTATTGATCTGGAGTGCTCATGTGGGTGTGAAAGTCCCAATTTGACATGGCATTAGTCCACGTAAGCACCCCTAGTCCACCTCATAGTGTATTAAAGCTTAAAACGAAATAAAATTGACTAATTAGTGTAAATAAGGTACTAATTATGTATTAATTTTCTAACACCTCCCTTAATCCAACAACCAAGTACTGATCACAAATGATAGAGGCCTTGAAAACAATGGCTCAAGTCACCTCAAATACATAATCCAGGAAATTACAGTTTTTTTTGTCCATGTGAAACGAGGAAAAGATGGAAAACCTCATGGGACAAAACCTTCCCTAAAGAATGGAAATGGGGCTGGACCTGCAATAAATAACAAAAAATTACCATCCTTCACTCACCTCAAGCAAAGTTCTTGTTAATCCCATTTGTTTCATCATTTTCAGTAGTTAAATTATGCGTTAAACATATCTTTTGTCATCTTTTTACATATTTTTTGTCATGCAGCTCACTATTTAGCCCCAAGTATGAATGAATTTAAGATTTATGTAAAATCTGCTTATTATTATCATTTCATGATTTTATAGATTAAAATTGACATTATTTGGAGTGTGTTTTGATATATTAATTTATGTATGCATTTGTTTGTAGGTTATAGTCTTTGGATGAGCTAACAACAGACATGCATTCTACTAGATATGTACATAGCATATCCAACTTACCATCCATCTCGCTAATTAGAATACACGATATTCGTTGGCAGGTTTCCAGGCATTAAAACGTTAGCATGAGATTGTTATAGAAGACCATAGTCTTTAACACACCAACAAATAGACAATGCATTCATCCTGGATATGAGTAGAGCATATCCAACTCACTATCCAGTTCACTATTCAGTTCGTTGTTCCAACTGCACATTGTTGATAAGATATTTTCAGGTGTTAAAGAATGGAAACTATTTACTATCCACATGTATGGGTGATAGCATGGCTCTCATTCTAGAAGACTTGCCAGCAACCTACTTTGCTCGACACCACACCACTAGTCCACGCTAAGAAGGACCCTCACGCCACATCATGCACCATGAAGAATTAATGCACTATGGAAAACGTAGAACGTTGTGTGTTGGAATTCAATCAGTTGATAGCGGTAATGGTTGACTAAATTTAGAGAGAATTCGACCACTAAAGGGTCAACTTTATCACCTCTGTAAACATTATGTATATAAAGGGCTCCATCTGAAGAGCTAAGGGGTTGATCAATTCATTAGTTAGACAGTTAGTTTTTAAGAGACGAACTATGTAAATCTTTCCTTATTTTTTAATAGAAGCTCTATGTTCTGTTGTTCATGATTATGTTTGTGTAAGTGTTAGCCAAGCATCACCCCTGATTGCTGAGCGGGCCCTTCATCAACTAGCAGTTTCTTTTCTTGTCTAATTTCGTTATCTTTTCTTTTTTAGTTAGTATAGTTTGATTTCTAGTTTGTTTTCATTCAAATCACTGTAAATGTTTATTTCATTTTTTTTTTGTATGAATTAATATAGTTTTATTTTCGAAGTTAAATAGCTAGTTGCGCGCATAGTTTTCTTTCAATTTACTTTCCAGTCATTTCATTTCCAGTTTTACTATTCAGTTTTATATTGACAAGTATATATAATAGATTACTTTAAACAAGTTATAATAGATTCAATTCAATTTATTTATTTTCTATTATAAGTTCATTCAAGTTAAATTCTAGTTTGTTTCTTAGTGTAATACGCAATGATTTATTTTTATGAATTAGTTTAAGATTATTTCACTACCAAATTTGATCGTTAAGTAGGTTTATCTACTGCCTCTATGCATTGTATTTGCATGTGCACAAATTTAGCTGAAAATGAGATCATTTAGGTTATTTTCTTTTATAATAGTTGTGCAGATTGTCATTCGAACAGCCTGTTTAAACTATTATTGAGACACCCCTTTCAGACCTGCAGTTTAGTCTGTCATCCAGTCCGTTGTTTCAATTTTAGTGTTTTTAATGTGTTTTGAACCTGTTTAAAGATCTGTTTCTTTAGTTTTTAAAGTATGCTTTGACTGTAATAGTTAGATGATAATCCTATTTAAAATTAAGACTAAAAGTTATATTGGTTTAGATTATTATTAAAGTTTTATCCTTTCACCTTGAACATGTTTCGAGTTATGCTATGTTTTGTCTCTTTTGTTTGTTTCAGATTCCTTTAATTAATGTTATGGTACATTCTTGTAATCATGCCTTTGGATTGATTTATCTGTTTTCATGTAAAACTTAGTATTAGAAGTGTTATCCTTAGGAAATAATACTAGTACCTTGTAGATTTCCCATAGCAGTAGGAATTGTTCATTTTTCACTATGTGATTGCAGAAAGAGACTTGTAGGATAGAATTCAAAGTTATTCTTATTAATTTTTCTACTTGATTATCTTATTAAGTTTTCTTTATTAAGTTTTCTACTTGCTTCTCTTATTAATTTTTCTTTTTAAGTTTTCTACTCGTTGATAAGGTAGGTCTTCCTTGCATCCTGGTCTTTCACTTAAGAAATTAGTTGTTGATAGTATCCTTTTTTAGTCTAAAGTTATTTGCTTATAAAATAAATTATCAATATAATCTGTGTTACTATGTTTCCAATATAATCTTCCTTTGCATAGTTAGTTCTTGAAACTATTCAATAAACCTTACTAGAAACAATAGTTTTTTTTCTTTTTACATAGAAGTAGTATTGTATATATCTTTATTCTTTAGAAATTGTTTACAGAATAGAGTAGTGTATTTTTTATACTCTGATTTAGTATTTTGTTCCGGTTCAATTACCTTAATATTTTCATTCTTAGGAGTTTGACTCAGTTTTTTATTTTGAAAGATCTTTCGATCTTTTGTTTGTTAAAATATTTCCATGACACCATAGGAATCCCTCTACCTTCGCATATATTTTGTGTCAACTCTAAGCTGACAAACCCAGGTTGATAATTAAATATTAGGTGAATTAATCAAGATGATATAACACCCAACATATCTCAATTAGGTGAAGGTCTTCTCAATGAAATCCTTGGTAAAAATATCAGCAGTTTGTTCGGTGGATGGGCAATATTGTAGTGAGATCACCCTGTCATGCACTAAGCCCCAAATGTATTGCATGTGTATATCTATGTGATTTCTCCTCTTCCTATGTACTGGATCAATAAATATATTGATGGCACTCCAATTTTCCAACCAAATGTTGGTTGGAGAATCAATTGTGACACCAAACTTCCAAAGAGAATCAATTGTCCACCCAAATGTTGGTTGGAGAATCAATTGTGACACCAAATGTACTCAGCCTTTGCTAATGAAAGTGAAATGGTGTGATGTTTCTTAATTGAAGATAAAATGGCACCTTCAGTAAACATAAATACAAAACTTGAAGTTGACTTCCTATCAGTTGGATCATAGGCCCAATCTAAATCAGAAAATCCAGCTAGTTGATGTGAGCAACTAGCTGTATAGTGCACCACTAAATTCTTGGTACCTTGGATATACTGGAGAATTATTTTTTATTCCCCCCAATAGAGCTTATGTGGCTGGTGCATATTTCTTTCTACATCAATTACAGCATAATACAAATCAGGTCTTGTGTGAGTGAGGTAGAGCAAGCTGCCCACTAGTTTCCTTTAGAGTGTAATATCCACCAATGGAGAATTGCCAAATTCATGCATTTTGATGCCAGAAAGAAAGGGAGACTTGGTTTCCTTACACTAAACCATGTTAAAATTCTTTACCAGGTCTAAATCATACTTTGGTTGACTCATCTTGATGCCCCTTTCATTTTTCTCAATTTCCAAGCCCAAAATTTTCCTTAGCAATCCTAGGTCTGTCATGGCGAATTCAGTATGCAAAGATGACTTCATTTGGCCAATTAAATTGGTGCAACTACTTGTAATAAGAATATCATAAACATAAAAAACAATGAAATTAAAAATACCATCATGTTGCTGAAAATACACATTAGGGTATGGTTTGCATCTAGTGAAGCCAATTGAAAGCAAGAAAGCATCGATTTTTCCATACCAAGCCCTGGGGGCTTGCTTGAGTCCATACAATGACTTATTAAACCTACATACCAATGAAGGATATTCTTGGAAACATTCAGGATTCTTCATATATATTTCTTCATGTATATCACCATGCAATAATGCACTCTTAACATCCATGTGGTGAACTTTCCAATTTTTACTGGCTGTCAGTGCTAGAACTAGTCTGATTGAGTCCATCTGTGCAACCGGTGCAAAGGTATCTATGTAATCAACACCATGGAACTGATAATATCCCTTATAAATTAATATTCCCTTATGTTTCATATCAGAATCATCAACAGCAATTTTTTTCTGTAAAACCCAGTTGCATTGAACAACTTTCCTCTTGGGAGGAAGGGGAACCAATTCCCATGTATTGTTCTTTTGGAGGGACTAAAATTCATCTTCCATTGCTGATTTCCAGCTAGGGTAATTACAAGGTTGCTGATATGTCTGAGGATAAGAACCAACCAGAATATAACAGTGCTCATCAATAGCACTATCACTTGCGAAGGAATACTTACTAGTTTGTGATCTAGTCTTCCTAGGCTCATGGAGATTGCCTACCAATTCCCCAGCTGCTTGTACATTTTTTTCATCACTTGGGACTAGATGGTGAGTCATATACAGAAATATCATATCCAGAAACATTTGTATCAGAAATATCAGAAAAAATAGAGCATGTATCATCACTTACATCTTCGAATGGTTGAGGAGAGGAGCATTCGCCCAGTGCAAGCTCAAAGTCTGGAATTGGCTCTTCTTCAAATTTCACACTTATTTCAGCAAATTTATTGCAAGTAGAAGTGTCAAAGAGCTTGTATCCTTTGGTTTCCTCACCATACCCAACCATTATGCACTCCTTGCTTTGTGGTTGTAAGGATTTCCTCTTCTCATAGGAAATTCTAGCCCATCCTCTAGTCCCGAAAATTCTGAAATTTGAGACCGTTTGGATTTTGACCAAACCATGCCTCGTAAGGTGTTGTTCCTTTTAATGATTTATAAAAGGATCTATTTTTTATGTGATTAGAACAACTAATGGATTCAGCCCATAGCTTGGGACTAATATCCCTTGCTTCTATCATACAAGTGGCCATCTCCTTGAGTGACCTATTCTTCCTCTCAGCCACACCATTTTGCTGTGGTGTGTACAAAGTTGAGTGTTGCATTTGGATGCCACTCTCCTCACAATGTTACTGTAGGTTTTTATTCAGATACTCCTTTCCATTATCAATCCTAAGGACCTTAATATTTTTCCCACTCTTATTTTCTACAAGTGCTTTACAAATATTGAGTTTCTCAAACACCTCAAATTTCAATTTCAGAAAATACACCCAAAAAAATAGAGAGTAGTCATATATGAGTGTAAGCACATACCTAGATCCACCATATGAAGGAGTGGGTAATGGAAAATCAAATCAAAATACACCAACCCAAGTGGTCTTGTTTCTCTCCTTCCCTTCCCCTTCTCATAGCTTTTCTCATGATGCTTCACAATCACACACCCATTGCATACTCTAGTTGATGACTTGATTTGTTGAAGTCCTTCCACCTTATCATGTCTGTGCAGTGCCTGAAGGTACCTGTAATTAATGTGACCAAACCCCTCATGCAAAAGTTTGGAAACTTCATTGACATGTGAGTGAAGTGCTTGATCACTAGAAGTGGGGAGGAAGTTTGAAAACTTGTACATCCTCTCATAGTGGTCTGCATATCCAATTGCATTGACTTGGCCTGTTGAGATCTCTGCAATCTCTACCATGTCAGGAGTGAAGGTCACTCTATTTGGCTCTCCTTTATGGGTAATTTGATATACTGACGGAAAATTTGCTGCAAGATCTAGTACATACAATACTTCATCGAAGAATCCATGCTCTAAATCAATCCTCCCAATCCCTTTCATTTGGATTTCTGAATCATCCCCCATTCGAACTGTTGGGCCAACATTCAAACTCATGGAGGAGAAGATATATTTCTTAGCTACCATATGCCTAGAAGCCTGTGAATCAATGAAAAAATATGAAGAGTTAGAAGTACCTACCACCAAAGCATGAAATTTCTCCTTTCTCTCACTTGAACTGGAGTTTCTATCCTTCTTCCTTGCGCTGTCAAGGACTGGAATGTTGTTCCTCTCCAGTAGCTTCGCCATGGTGTCAATGTTATTTTTCATGCATGAGCTCTCTATATGTCATCCCTTATGGAAATAGGTGCATTTGGCCTTCTCTTTTCCCTTATTTTCCTTCTCCTTGGAAGGATTCAAACTTGCATCACTGAATTTGGGTTTTTCTGTTTTTTTCTTCTTCTTTGGAAACTTCAAATTCTTGGTCTTGAGCTTTCCCTTTGAGGAATTCGAAACTCCCACTACTAAAGCTTGATTCTTAGCCTTGGTGGAGCCCATTTGGAACAATTTGTATTTCTCTTGGGTGAGTGACTCCATGAAGTTTTCCAGGCTTGGCATTTTCCAGTTTCGAAGGGTAAGTTTGCTAGAGTGAAATGTACTCACAAAAACTAAGAAGTCTAGCCACAACTTCGAAAGTATAGATAATATCAAATGGTCTTATTTATTTTCAATGCCACACAGATTCCAATGCAACACACATGACTTAAACTTGGTGAAGAAGTCCTGTATTGTGTCATAGTATGCTGGGCTGAAGATGATAAGCTCATTCTCAAGTTGGTGACCACGTAGCTCATTACTTTTCCCAAATAGAGTCTCTAGATTTACCCAGACCTCACTGGGTGTTGTAAAATTGTCAATGTGGAACAATATCTCTCTTGAGATGCCCATACACAACAATCCAAATGCCTCATCCAATCTGTTGAAGTGCTTGTCTTTCTCAACAGTAGAATTTTGTTCCACCTCAGTGCCCATGGTAACGATGTAAATCCCCTTGGCTCTCTGGATCTCAAATAAACTGAAGGGTGTTATCATGGTTTGGATAACCTCCACTTTTTTCTATGCTGATCATGAATAAATTTGTCGGATGTTATGCAAAACACAATTCGATTTTATCTGGAACTCCACTAAAAATGCAGCTCAAATCACCCTGAATTGATCTGCAACTCAAAAATATCCAATCGGATCTGATATCATGTGAGAAATTCGAACCATGAGAGAATCTAGGAGCATTAGTGAAGCTCACAAATCAAATTTGGTGCAAGAATTAGCAAAAACCATCAAATGAGAAGTAAAATTACACGCATAATGTGGACAGAAACAAGATAATTTCGTACTGTATAACAATAAAAATTGTTACTATTAGGTATATAATACATCATAAGAGTTTGATAAGGATTTGTAATCCAAATATGAGCATACAACCCAAAATTTCCAAATTGGCATCAAACCCCGCTAGGTGGGCCAATCACGTCCCAACTCAACCAAAAAAGCTACAAATTGATGAATGTACAAGGCTAAAGTGATTTGGATCCATGATTACACCTTGGAAATCATGGGTGTGGAAATATGGGTGGTTTAGAGTCTCAATGTAGCATTTAATGCTAAAAATCAGGCAAAAAATGGGCAAAATCCCACTCTAGCGCTCCAAGTCAACATAGCTGACCACATCCAAAGTATGGGAGTGCACCAGAAATGATGAGGGCACACATGTGGATGGTTGACTGAGCTGGAGTGCTCATGTGGTTGTGAAAGCCCCAATTTGACATGGCATTAGTCCGCCTAAGCACCCCTAGTCCACCTCAAAGTGTATTAAAGGTTAAAAAACAATAAAATTCACTAATTAGTGTAACTAAGGTACTAATGATGGATTATTGTTCTAACACATTATATAGATATAATTCCTATACACTAACCATTCCTTTTATATGAAATATCCTCTAGATAATGAAAGTAAAAAGATAAAGAATTTGATTATATATTGAAAATAGGTATATGTTATCGATTGATATTAACGAACCGATCAATTTGGGAAGTATATGGTGAAGAGAATCGATAATATTAGGAATAATGAATATGAATAAGAATGTTGGATTTAGTACTACCATATAGTGCATTTTTGTTCCATTCCAGGTATCGACAAACCATTTAAATAAGCAAAATTAAATAAGGGAAGATGGTGGTATGAATTGCAACATGAGGCATACATACTAACTATTCAATAGCACATTTACAGTACATCCAAATGAAACATACAAATTGACAAGACCAATCCCAAGGATGAAAAGAAGAAAAATAACTCGAGTATATTCAATTATTCTAGAGTTAACAGTTGTTGGGCTATAGGGCACACCGAGGGTTTTACTTTAACTTCGCACCAACAAAAAGACCCACAGTGTTGGCCCTTTTGGCAACAACCTGCGAACAGGTTTCCTTCTCATCGGAAACAGATATAGGGTGCTGTAGAATCAGGTTTCTGCAAGCATAAGAGGGATATTACTGTACCTTTAGCCTTAACAACAAATATTTATACCAAACAGAGCTTTGATATTCACTTAATTAGCTTCGCAATTAGATAAAAGACTTTTCTTGCTTAACCCTTAATTGGGAATTCACAACGAAGTTAATGTTTAATATTTATCTTACTTTAGCATTCACCTACTTATCAAAAGCATCAAAACATAACAAAAACCACACAAAAGAACCACAACACAAGATATAACGTGGTTCACCCCCAGTGTACGGGCTACGTCCACAAAACTGTGATTTTATTGCACTCTTTACAAAACAACAGTTCTGATCTACGCACTCAGTAGCAGATCCATCCTTCAAGTCTAACTGCACACTCAGCTGCAGTTCCTTTCTTACAATTTCTAACTGCGCACTCAACTGCAGTTCCTTTTCTTACAATTTCTAACTGCGCACTTAGCTGCAGTTCCTTTTCTTACAAAAACCCTATGCGCACACAGCTACAGAGGTCATCCATGCACACAGCAAGGACTTGACCTTCTAACCCAAAAATAGATCTAACTTCTTCGTATCATATGATCCTCATCTCATTAGATACCCTTGACATCTTTACATGAGTTCCTATTTATACAAGTGCACTATTACAAAATCATGGGATTACACCCGAAATTTATGGACAATTATAAAAAAGAGGGCTTTGACTCAACCCTGACACCCTTAATACTATTTTGAGTCGCAACTCTACTTACAAGCTTCCACAAAAACCGTGGAGTTACCAAAATTAAGGACCGTTAAGGTGCACGCCCCAACAGGCCCCTAAGACTCACCGGTGTCCCGTACCAGGACACTCTGCTTCTTGTCTGGTGGGAGAATATTGTTGGTGAACAGAGTGAACTGTTTGTTGAGGCCATGCATGATATTTTCGGCTTCTTGCTCCTTCTCCACCAACTCCTGTAATGCTACTGTTGATGCTTCGATGGCCCTTTCCTATGCAAATGCATCATATTCCTTCAAAACTTTGAGCTGGATGTTCGTAGCAGTGCTCAAATCCAACGCCTTGTCGATAAGGGGCTGCATAGAATTTTCCAACAGCGTTGCTTTCATTCTATATGACTCAATTTCTTACTGGAGTTCATTTCTTTGCTTCACCTTGAGCATCTTCTGCATAGGAGGCAGAGCCTTAATTTCCACTTTCACTGCATCCAGCTCTGCATGTCGCTGCTTGATGGTTTCTTGCAGCTTTTCTACTTCTAGATTTTCCTATAGTTTTGTCCAGGCGTCGATGCTTTCTTCTAGCAGTTTTTCCACGCTGCTCACAAGATCAGTGATCTTTGTTGTTGAGGCCTGAATATCTCTGCGACACTGCTCCCTAACCTCTGGTGGACTCTCTAGAGTGATGCAAAGTTGAACCTCGGTGATCTGAGCCTCATGTTCTGCTTTTAGCTTTTCAATCTCACTGCGAGACTGTTGTGCATAGTCTTTCAGCTTAGCAATTCTTTTCTCCAGTTCTTCCTTAGCCTGTATGTTGAAGTCAGGAAGATTTCGACATGCCTCATCCAACACTAGCACCAGTGTAGCCTGCTTACATTCTACATCCCTCTTCCTCTGCTTCGCTTCTTCAAATTGCGTTGCGAGGCTCGCATTTTGCTTCATGGTATTTTCCAACTGCATTTGTGAGTAGTGGTCTCATGCTTAGATCTCCTTCATGATTGCTAATTAACAGAGATGCAGCTCCATCATAGACAACTTGGTGTAATCTATCCCAACAGTCATGCTCATCTACGAGCGAGATGATGCTTCAGTTATGATGAGGGCTGCAATTGGTACTTTCCCTCTGTTATCTCTCACTGGCCAATGCCTTGAGTCTTGTTGCACGCTTACTGGAGTACTTCTTGCTGCAGCTCCAGTCACTGATCATTCTACTAAGTCCTTTAATTCTATAATTTTCTGTGCTACGACAGTGAGCGCATCCAGGTGCATAGCCACGAACTCGGACCATTTTTTGGTTAGGATTTCTATGGACTTCATCAGAGCCTGATCGAGCTCCTCACTTGTCAAGGGGGGATCTTCAACAATATTCTTCCCTTTTGACGCCTTTGTTTTCTTTCTGGACTGAGGTTTAGTCACTTCCTCTGCCTTTGGCGACTTGCGCTTATCTAGCCGATTGGGGTCTGAGATGGTTTTGACCAAATCTTCTTCTTCATATTCATCTCCATCATCTCCACCCTGGTTGCCTTCACTTTGCTGCAATTCACTCTATTCTTCGCTTTCTTCGAGTGGTCGTTTTGCTGCGTGTGACTAGGGCCTGCGCCCACATTGGTGAATGGAGGGACTGGAATGTTAGTTTTTTTCCCTGCATCCTTCAACCATTCATCCAGCCACTGCTGAACTACCGTGAGGATGTCTTCTTTGGTTACTATGTATGGTAACTTAAACCATTGATGCTTTTTATCTGCGCAGGCCTGGATAAAGAGATGATGCATGTCAGTCCTGAAGTTGGTTGCTCCATCATACTAAGAGAATAGCTCATTAGTGAGCCGAGGTGTTTGCAGGATCTCATAGGATATGTTCATGGCATAAAAGGAGAACACATAGTTCGTCATCTGTTGGGATGGTTTGTCCTACAACACCCAAAGAGATGCGTACCTTGCTGCGCCAGGCATGCTCGGAGGCACATCAATAAACTGCACCTCAGTAGGTTCTTTCCATCCTACCAGTTCAATAAGCACTATTAACCATGACTAGTGAAAGGGTCTACCTTTCTTCTACGCATTACAGACATCTTCAAGGAATTCCTTAGCAATGTACGCTGCCCAGTTGTAACTGTAGCCTTCCGCACAGTTCGCAGCAATAATGACAATCGGGGTAGGCACTTCATTTGGTCTGCACTTCTGCATTAGCTTGCATGCTAAGAGCTCTACGATGAATCGAATGTTTTGATGCTGAATGGTCGAGATTTGATACCCTCGCTTTCCTTTCGTGAGCTCGAAGCGTTCCTTCATGCTATGTGCTAGCTTCACGTCTTCATGTTTTCCCATAAACTCAATGCTAGGATCAGGCCCTTCCTTCAGCAAGCCTGTAATCCAGTGAATGAGTTCTCCATTGATGGTGATTTTCTAGTTTTTGATCCATAGTTTCCCATCATGCACCAACACCAATAATTGCTTGACTACCATGGTCACCTGTGTGCTGCGACCAAAGTGGGGAACATTGAGCATCTTCAACAAACCAGCATCCCACTATTTCGCTTCTAACAATGTCGCTCTAGTCTCCGGATAGTGGACAGAGTGCAAGTATGTCCTAGTTGCGAACTATGAAAATTTCCCACGATCATTTGTATCATGGTCGACGTACTTGAGCTGATATAATTTCCCTCTCATTGTCCCAACCAACTGCACACCCGATGGCAGCGAATGGGTGCGTAATGTGAACTTCTTTGTTTGCTAAGGTAGTTGAAATCTTGGTTGAACAGGTGGAAGATATGGTGGACGCTGTGATCCTTCAGGTGGGATCTCTGCTGAACCAGAAGGATTCATCTCAGGCTCCTCCGGTGTTTTCCCTGATTGCTTGTGTCTATCTTTGTTCTGCTTAGAGCGTACTTCTGGTTTAAATTTCTTCCTGGTAGATCGTGTCTGCATTGGTTGAAGCGGTGCTGGGGGAGTTTCTTCGTGGGGTGCAGAGGTAGTTGGATTGCTCATAAGGTTCTACAGACCCCTCTGTTCGAACTCTCTCAACAATTCCTGGACTTCACGATCAGCTGACATTGAATGAAAAATGCACAATGCGACATTCGCAGGTCTGAGTGACTTGTTATCGAATCCAACCACCATTCTTACCATAAATGTGCATTGAAGACACCAAATTTGATAGAGGTCTTCTCTAAATGGTGCTAGATTCCCCAAAATCCCATCATTACAGGTAGTCAATGTTGTTAATGTACCGGTGCTGCCAAACCTGCTTTTTCCCAATGGTCGCATTTTAAGCTCCGACACACCTTTCTTCTTCAGCATAATCCGTAACTCTGGCTGCACCCCAACAAGGGTCTTTGACACAGTACATACCTTCGACACATCCTAACACCATGACAGAATTTCTTCGACAGCCTCAAAGATTCCTGCAGCGAGCATCTTATGTAGCTCCATCCTGACTTTTTCTTTGTACTTAGGGTTCAACCTATAAGGGCGCTATTTCACAGGCTTTGCATCAGGTTTCAAAGGCATTTTTATCACTCCTATATCACCAAGGATACCTTTCATTTCTGAGAACTTTGTTGGAAATAGGTCCTGATACTCATGGAGAAGTTGGGTCACTTTTCTTACCATTTCTTCATCCCAATAATCCCAAATAGTGGCATATTTAGGCATTTCTTCTGACCCAATGTTTACTTGCCTTGTCTTCAAGGGTTGAGTCACTTTGGGTGCTTCGACTGCTGGTCCATGTACTTTGCAGTGTCCTTCTGACTCATGAATATTGATGCTGCGTGGGTCATCGTCTTCATCAATTGCGAGGTTATAGCATTCTACTGCATTGGCTTCTTGTTCTTTTCAATCAGGTTGGTTCTTGGCTATTTCTTTACCATCAAACACCTTAGTATTGATCAACCTAACAACTGCATCCAAAGCAGGGAAAACCTCATCAATAGAAAATGTTAGCACAAAACTATCAACAAGACTATCCCAACTTACAGTACCATGGCAAAGCTACACCTCCGCATACCAGTTAGTTGCTACCAGTTTGAGAGTGTGGACAAACATATGTACTAGTTCTTCATGAGGTACATGCTTCCATGCTTTGTAACATTTCTCCAAATGTTCCTGAGGGCTAGTCTTACCAGTAAATCTGCTTCGCACCTCCTGAGGTCGATCCTTGAATCTCAGGCGAAGAGACTTTTGACAAGCTTCCCAACTATGAATATACTTTTTATGACTATTCCACCATCTAGTAGTTGTGGCTCTAAATACTAAATCTAGAGTCTCCATTTTCTATGAATCTGGTACCTGCTCTGAAAATTGCAAAATAAAAACTTCAGGATCTGTCAAGCCATCAAAAATAGGTAAGACTCTTGTCTGTGAGCCAAGGCATCTGAGAGACTTGGTAATTCTTGCACATCGATGTTCATGTAGTTCATAAATTCTATTCTTCCAATTCTCTAAGCCTTCATCTAAATTAGTCATGCAGGAACTATCACACTTCCAGTCCATTATACCTTCAGGAGTAGGGTTAACATAGTCTTCTTCTTTAGCTGTGATGTTGTAGATATGATCCAAAACATCCTGATCTTCATCTCTGACTGGCTCTATGTACCTTTCTCCTTGAGAAGGGTCTAAGGGTACTATGAATCTCAAGTATTTACCTTCAAAATTCATTTGCCTGCTCTTAAGGTTGATTACTGCAGAATTCTCTATTGCCCATTCAATTCCTAGTAATGTTGGATAGGGGTTGCTATCATCAATTATTTCAATGACTTCAAAATATGCTAAGGTACTAACTCCATCAATGTCTGCTAGGGAACTAGGGAATCTTCCTAGGGGCACAATCTTCTGCTGATTGGCTAATCTCAACTGTATAGGGGACCATTCAAGGGTAGGTTTTTCCATTTGTTCCCATGTCTGCTTAGTTAAGAAATTTACTTCTGATCCTAGGTCTAAAATGATATCAGTCATGTCATACTCTCCTATCTTAGCATGCAATCTCATTTCTCTTCCAATCCTTCTAACTCTATTAACAGTTTTTTCTTTACTAGAGCTTCGTTGACGCTCGCAGGAAGCAATAGCTTTCTGTAACTCATTTAAATCATTCTGATTTCTTAAGAGCTTCATACAACTCTGTAGAAATGACGACAGTGTACTTACTTTATCCGGTGAAGCTTCTTGAGACTGTAACTGCTGTTGATGTTGTTGTGCAGGTGCTACTAATGTGCTCGGATCAGCAAAGTGTTTTCTGGCTTCCAGAAATGTTTCTTTTTCCCTTCCCACATGGAAGGTTGGAACTTTCTCTAGGGTCTTACGAACGCAAGCCTCGTCAGGCCGTTTCTCCTTGTTCTACACTTGTGTCGTAGCTCCACTCCTTGTAACAATGTTAATGGCTAGGATAGATCTTTGCTCTATAGCAATCATCTGAATATTTTGAGTAGGAGTGCCATTTCTTTCTTGGATTTTAGCTATCAGCTGTGGGCATTGCTCAATAACATGATCTATTGCTCTACAATATCAACATGTCGTAGTTGGGTTCCGATAGTCTCTAGCTAGATGTCCTGCTTGATTACAGTTAAAGCACACAACCTGGCCTCGACCTCTTCTAGGAATACCACCATGACCACAACCTCCAAAAGTACCTTGACCTAATGTACTACCACGGTAACCATATCCATCATTGCCTTGTCCATCGTTTTGTACCCTATAAGCATCATAGGTTCGCTCTCTCATAAGGTCAAAGCTGCGACATTCCTCTTCATTGTGTCCTACTGACTTACATAAATTGCAATAATATTCTTGGGGACTTGAACATATCTCTGCAGCAAATAGCAGTCTTCAGGTCGATGCTGGCTAGTTGTTCTACAAATCTCACAATATAGAACATTAGGGTTAAATGGGTTTGGTGCAACAGTATTCATGTAATTTCTTAACGTAGGACACTATTCCTTGTCATGACCTTCTGTCCTACATCATGTACACCAAACCTCTTCATGAATAGATTTCCCCTTCTTCATGTCGCGAAGCTCCAAAGCCATTTTTTCCAACTACGCTTGTATTTGGGCTATGCCAGAATTATCTTTAACAGGAGCTGTTTCAAGCTTCATAGCAATTTCCAAAGCCTATTTCTGATCAACAACCTTCTGTTGCATAAGTGGAGACTTGATATGAGGTAATAGAGCTACAATGAACCATTATTTATGCTGTTATGGTCCAATAGTGAAACTAACTTGATCTAGCAGAACTTTGAACCTCTGATCAAAGTCCCAAACTGATTCTCCTCGCCTCTGTTGAATCTCTTTCAATTCAGTTATACACTGTGACTCTGATTTAGGCTTCTTGAACTCTTTGATCATTGCTGCTTTAATATCAGCCAAGACATGGTTCTGAGAACTGGAAAACTTCATAAACCAGGTCAAATCTCGGTCTCTAAAAGAATTAACTAGCTGCGCTCTTCTTACATCTTGATCCATAATGTTCTTCGCAGTCCACACAGCTTCACATAAGAACCAAAACTGTTCTGGATCCTCTGATCTAGTTCCTTTGAAGGCTGGGAGCTTGATATAATCAGTCATATGGGCCATAGTGGATCAAGGGGGGGAAGAACGTACTGGGGTAGACTGACCTGTGACAGGAATACTCGGGCTAGGGTTACTTTCAGGCTGCGATGGGTTCTCAGGGCTAACAGATCTTCACGGTGGAGTTCTAGGAGGGTTTCTAATAGAAGGGGTTTCTTCAGATTCAGGGTTCTCTAGAATTAATGGCGTATACTCGGTATTCTATCCTAGGGTATAGGATTCTAGGTTTCTCTTGTATCTTTTACCACTTCGCAATAAACCACTTTGCTTGTCAAAGTTACTTTCACTTCCAAACATAGGTTAGTAACAACAATTCTAGCAATCTGATTCAATAAGCAATATGCCTTTTTCAACCAAAAGCATTTTAATTCTCAAACTGAATGAATTCAAGTACTTACCCCTTGGTCCTTTGAAAAACTGTCGTTCAGCTTCGGTGAAGGAAGTACTCGTGTCAATGGAAAACTCTGTCACAAATGCTTCAAGGGTTCGCGTTGTCCAGAAATCAACAGCTAGCGATATCGCGTTGTTCACCCTTTTCAATATATTAATTCTTGTTGGGGTCTAGTTAGGAAACTGATCTTCTTAGAAGTTCGTCCTTCTCTCTGTCAACCTGGATAACCACTGGTGCAATTCTATGTGGATACTACCAAATAAAATTTTGTAAATATCAGCAAAAACGTACCTTTGCAAGAATTCATCTGAGCTACGATGTGGGTCCTTATTTTCTTGTTCTGCAAATTTCAGATAGGTCTCTTCGATCTAGTCGCCAATTTATTTCACTGAGGGTCTCCAGAACATAAACCTCGAGGTACGACGTAAATCCCTCTTGAGCATATACTATTCAACCAGCAATGGAACCAATTTGTTGGGTTATAGGGTAGACCCTGGGTTTATACTTTAACTTCGCACCAACAAAAAGACCCACAATGTTGGCCCTTTCGACAACAACCTGCGAACAGGTTGCAGTCTCACCCAAAACAGCTATGGGGTGCCGTAGAATCAGGTTTATGCAAGTAGAAGAGGGATATTACTGTACCTTTAGCCTTAACAACAAATATTTATACCAAACATAGCTTTGATATTCACTTAATTAGCTTCGTGGTTAGATAAAAAACTTTTCTTGCTTAACCCTTAACTGGAAATTCACAGCGAAGTTAATGTTTAATAGTTATCTTACTTTAGCATTCACATACTTATCAAAAGCATCAAAACATAATAGAAACCACACAAAAGAACCACAACACAATATATAAAATGGTTGACCCCCAGTGTAGGGGCTACGTCCACAAAACTGTGCTTTTATTCCACTCTTTACAAAACAACAGTTCTGATTTGCGCACTCAGTAGCAGATCCATCCTTCAATTCTAACTACACACTCAGCTGCAGTTCCTTTCTTACAATTTCTAACTGCGCACTCAGCTGCAGTTCCTTTTCTTACAATTTCTAACCATGCACTCAGTTGCAGTTCCTTTTCTCACAAAAACCCTCTGCGCACACAGCTACAAAGGTTGTCCATGCACATAGCGGGGACTTGACCTTCTAACCCAAAAATAGATCTAACTTCTTCGCATCATATGATCCTCATCTCATTAGATACCATTGACATCTTTAAATGAGTTCCTATTTATACAAGTGCACTATTACAAAATCATGGGCTTACACACGAAATTTGTGGACAATTACAAAAAAGAGGGCTTTGACTCAACCCTGGCACCCCTAATACTATTTTGAGTTGCAACTCTGCTTACAAGCTTCCACAAAAACCGTGGAGTTACCAAAATTAATGACCGTTGAGGTGCGTGCCCCAACAATAGTAGTAAATGTAATTGAAGCAATAATAGTAAATATCAAGTACACCATGTGGTTATATTGAATTTCTAGAAAAATTATATGATTGCAAAATAATCAGAAATGACTTATAGAGAACACCAATTCTCAGGAAAATGTCAAAGTTTGTTCTCCAAGTAAAACAAAAATATAAGATATGTTCCAACACTAAAAAAATAGCTCAAGTCATGCTCATCTATAACCATATTTATTGAGGCTCAAAATTATAGTTGTGAAAATATGATTCACAACAAGATATATGAGCTAATGGAATCTTCACAATTCAAGATGTTCATGAAATATGAAAAAAAATAGTGAAAAGACTGAAATTAACACATAAGAATGGATCTAATAACAAATTTTATTATCATTGTCCAACATGTAAATATGTTTGGAACATGGTTATATTACAAAAGGATGAAATAACTAACCTTTGGAGGAAAATTGGATGCATACATGTGGTCGGCTTAGATTGGACCTTAAAACACCCCTAGGTGGACCAATGAGCTCCCTAACCACCTCAAACGGCCATGAATGGAAATATTAACATGGATGGAGCATGCTAGGACATAAATGAAGGTAATTTACGTGTGGTGGAGTGCATGGGTGAGTGGGAGTGGCTTTAGGAAGCAATAAATGGTCCAAAACAACCAAAAACACCCAAAAGCCATGCATGGGTGCCTCTAGTCAACTAGTTCCATCGTTTTATGGATTTGTAGGACACCAAGGTGCATGTGTAACCAGAGTGATCAAGTTTGGGCATAGAGGTGCATTAATGAGTCCAAAACAACAAAACGACCTTGCTTGACCAAGACAACCTAGTTTTCAACCTTATAACATAAGTTTAAAACTAATGAAAAATGTGTCCTAGGTGTATGAACATGGTACTAAGGTTGTATACTACTCTAAAAACCCCGCTTAAGCCTGAATTAGTGTAAATATATCACAAAATTATTGAGGCCTTGGCAACTAAGGCTTAAGTCACCTCTTACAAATTTTATTTGTCCATTTAACCAAGGTAAGGAGGAAAACCTCTTGGGAATAAAACATCCCCTCAAAAATGGACATGGATATAATCTAAGTAAATATTAGCAATCACCATGTGTCACCCATTCCAATAAGTGATCTCATATAGGTGAATTCCTTCTTTGTGAATCTCTTGGTGAAGATGTCAACAGTTTGCTCTACAGATGGGAAATACTGCATGGATATCACCTCCTCGTG
Organism: Pseudotsuga menziesii; assembly: GCA_001517045.1. Lineage (NCBI taxonomy): Eukaryota > Viridiplantae > Streptophyta > Pinopsida > Pinales > Pinaceae > Pseudotsuga > Pseudotsuga menziesii. The sequence goes on from LPNX010558658.1 coordinate 341,731, forward strand.
CACCAAGCTCCTAATGTAGTGCATGTATATTTCTATGTGCTTGGTCCTCTTCCATTTTACTAGATCAATGGAAATATTGATTTCACTTTGATTATCACACCAAATGACTATGGGTGAATCAAATGCAAATCCAAGTTCCCTAATAATACCTTGCAACCACACACATTTTGTAGCTACATTCCATGTTCCTCTGTACTCATCCTCAGCTGATGAAAGGGATATAGTGTGGTTTTTCTTGATATACCAGCATATGGGACCATGTTAAATAATGAATACATAACCTGAAGTGTACTTTCTATCAATGGAATCTCCATCCCAATCAGAATCAGTAATTCCAACTAGTTCTAGTGGAGAACTAGCCGCATAGTGTACCCCAAAGTGTTTGGTTCCTTACACATAATGTAAGATTATTTTTCCAGAGTTCCAATGGATCTCATGAGGCTCCTGCATATATCTTGTGACAACACCTACAACATATTCCAAATCAGGTCGAGATTGTGTAAGATACAACAAGCTCCCAACTAGTTGTTTGTACAATGAGTTGCCCACCAATGGAGATGCACCAAAATCAACTAGTTTTATTCCTGAAAGGAATGGGAACTTGGTTGCCTTACATTCAACCAAGTTGAAATTTAATAACAGGTATACAACAAAATTGTATTGGCTGATATTGATCCCTGCATCATATTTCTCAATCTCCAGGCCAAGAAATTGTTTCAACATTACACGACCATTCATAGAAAACTCACTATGCAAAGAGGATTTTATTTATCCTATATCATCAATGAAACTTCTTGTAATCAAAATTTCATCAACATACAACACTATTACCTGAAATAAATCACCATTATGCTGCAAATATACATTAGGATCATATTTGCATCACTCAAATCCTAGTGAAAGAAGGAAGCTATCCATCTTGGCATACCAAGCCTTGGGGGCTTGCTTGAGGCCCTAGAGTGACTTCCTCAACCTGAAAAAAAGTGAAGGATCATGAATGAAACATTCATGCTGCTGCATATATATCTCCTCACAAAGGTCACCATGAAGAAATAAATCTTTACATCCATGTGGTGAACCTCCCATCGCTTAGATGCAACAATGGCCAAAACTAGCATGATTAAGTCCATCTTTGCTACAACTGTGAATGTATTTGCATATTCCACTCCTTGGACTTGAGAGGAGAATTTGGAAAAAAACTTATATGTGTACTTGATATCATAACCATAAGCATCACCTTTGGTCCTATAGAACCACTTACATTTCCCTAGTTTCCACTTGGAGGGAAAGGGAACCAATTCACAAGTCTCATTGTCTTCCAAATACTTGTACTCTTCTTGCATGGATTGTTTCCATATTTGGTCAAGTGATGTTTTCTGATATTTATAAGTATCATATTAAACCATTATAATTCATATCTCAAAAATATTAAATTCATAAGTAGAGAAGGCATTGTGAAATTGAGATCTAGTCTGAATCCTAGAGTCTTGTGGAATCTGGATCTCTACCAAAATCACCATCTTCTTGTATGGTTTTTTCAACCCATTTTTTTTGAATGGGTGATTCATGATATGAATGCATTTAATAATCATCATTATCAACACCAGAATCAGAAAAATCATAGGAATAAATATCACTTACTTCACCATGGAGTGGAGGATGGGAGCATTCCCCTTTAGCTAGTCGAGTCTCCTGCATGGGCTCTTCTTCAAATTGTACACTCATTTCAATGAATGTTTTCTTAAATAAGGGATAAAATATATTGTATCCCTTTTAATATTCAGAATATGCAATGATAATGGACTAATTTATTTGAGGTTTCAATGCCTTTCTCTTCTCCATAGGAATTCTAGCCCAAGCCTTTGAGCCAAAAACCCCGAAATGCGAAACATTGGGATTTTGACCATGTTGTGACCACTCCAAGACTCAAATGATTTTTTTCCTTCCAATTATTTGTGTGTATATTTTTTCTGAACATATGAAACACATTTTATATCTTCATCCCATAACTTACAGTTCAAATCCTTTGCTTCCATCATCCATGTAGCCATCTCCTTGAGAGCTATGTTCTTGCGCTCTGCAACACCATTCTGTTGTGGTGTGTAGGGCACAGAATGATGCATTTAGATGCCAAATTCTTCACAAAGTTTCTAAAATTTTTTGTTGACATAATCCTTTACATTTTTAGTCTTATGAGCCTTTATTTTATTCCCATTGTTGTTCTCCACTAAAGCTTTGAACACTTTGAAAGTCTCAAAAACTTCATATTTTAGCTTGAGAAAATATACCCTGTAGTACCTTGAGAAATCATCTATGAAATTCAATACATACCTTGAGTTTCCATATGAGAGTGTGGGAAGAGGCCTTGTGAGATATGAATGGATTAGATCAATCACTTGGACTGCCCTCCTTTCCTTTCCTTTGTCATATTTTCACTCAGCATGTTTCCCCAATATGCACCCTTTGCAAGTGGCCTTGGAAAACTTAATGCTAGGAATTGCTTCCACCATGATTTCCTTGCTTAGTGATTGAAGATACCTATAATTGATGTGGAAAAACCTCTCACAATGCAAATTTATTATCTCATTGGCATGTTACAGGAGAGTATTCCCTTGGGATTATGGAAGGAAGTGAGAGAATTTGTACATTCTCGAATCATGGTCAGCATAACCCATTGCAAGAAATTGGCATCTAGATATTTTTGAGATATTCAAATAATTTTGAATAAATGTTACTCTCTTTGTTTTACCTTCATGTAATTTGATAGAAAGAGAGTAGCATGGATGCAACATCATAAACAAACAACACATTGTTTAAGTACCCATCTTCTAGATTCATCCTACCAATCCCTTCGTCTTGGATCTCTGAATCATCACCCATGAGGATAGATGGACCACTTTAAGGATGTAGGGATGAGAAGGAATTATGCATGGAGGCCATGTTCCTAGAGACACCTAAATCTATGATGAAGTATGAAGATTGTGAAGATCCTACAACCAAAGCATGACATCTTTCCTTGTTCTCTGAACTTGAACCTCCCTCTTTCTTCCTTGCACCTTCTGGAAGTGGGATGTTGTTCTTCTTAAGGATTTGCACCATAATTTAAATGGTTTTATTCTTGCATGCATTCTCTGGATTCCAATATTTTTGACAATATGTGCATTTTTTATTTTCTTGCTTCTTCTTCTTCTTCTTCTTCTTCTTGTCCTTGCTGGGATTTGAAACCCCATCTGTAGTTTCGGGCTTCTCCTAATTCTTATTCTCTTGTTGATTAAAATATTTATATTTATTATTTCCTTCAGATTATTTAAAAACACTTGTAGGAAGGGATTTATCCTTGGTGTATTTGATGCTACCCATTTTCACCAACTTGTCTTTCTCGTGAGTCAATGGTTCCATGAAGCTTTCCAATGAAGGAATCCTCCAATTTTGAATTGTTAGGTTTTCCAAATGGAATGTTGAGACAAAAAATGAATATTTAGGCCCTATATTCGAAATAATATACAATAATATTTTATCATATTTCTTCTCAATTCCACACTATTTCAGTTGAAGCACCAATGATTTGAACTTTGTGAAGAAATCGTGGATCATCTCAAAGTGAGCTGGACTCAATGAGATCAACTCAGTTTCGAGTTGGTGGCCTCTCATCTCATTATTATTCCAAAACACTCACTCAAAATTGATCTAGAATTTGTTGGGTGTAGTAATAATATCTACATGGAAGAGAATATCCCTCAAAATATGCAGACAAAGGATCCTAAATGCCTAATCTAGTCTATTGAAATACTTCGTTTTTTCCACATCATAGTTGGGATCGATCTTAGTTCCCATGGTGAATATGTAGAGTCCTTTTGACCTGAGATGGATTACCATTTTTTCATTCCATTCAAAATTGTTGAATAGGGTAAGAAACACATTACTATGCTCCATTTATCCCTTCGCACTAAGTGACAGAAACATTGGAAGTACCTGGAATGCAAACACTCAAAGTTTTTTGGAAAATACCCTAGATAGAAACTCAAACACTCTAGATTTGATTTGTAACTCCAAATATATCTGATACCATGTGAAAATTTGTTTCAAAACAAGATCTAGGAGCTAAGGGAATCCTCACAATTCAAGATGTTCATGAAATATGCAAAAAACCAGTGAAAAGACTGAAATTAACACATAAGAATGGAGCCAATAACAAAGTTTATTATCATTTTCCAACATGTAAATATGTATAGAACATGTTTATATTAGAATAGGATAAAAAATTTATCCTTTGGAGGTAAATTGGATGCATACATGTGGTAGGATTAGATTGGACCTCAACACCCCCCCTAGGTGGACCAATGAGCTCCCTAACCACCTCAAACGATCACAAATTTCAGTGTGAACATGGATGGAGAATTATAGCATATAAATAAAGGTATTTTAGGCATGGTGGAGATAATGGGTTAGTGAGAGTGGCTCTAGGAGGCAATAAATGGTCAAAGAGGACAAAAAACACCCAAAAAACATGCATGGGTTCCTCTGGTCAACCAGTTTCCATGTTTTATGGAGTGGGAGCACACAAAGGAATAAATTGTCATAAATGAAGGTGCACGTGTATCCATAATGATCAAATGTGGGTTTATGGGTGCATTATTGAGTACAAAACACCAAAAATACCTTGCCTGACCAAGACAACCTAGTTTTGGACCATATAACATAAGTATGAAACTAATTAAAAATGTGTCCTAGGTATATGACCATGGTACAAAGGTGGTATAATGCTCTAAAACTAGTTTACAAATAGTGTTAATACTTAAACTTAATTATTGTTCTTAGGAACCTTGAGAGCCTACAATAATTTGAAAATTAAAGTAATTTGTAAAGTTGAGTAATACTCTATTCATTGCATTTGTTGCAAAAAGTCTATGCCACTTTCCTTTTTGATGTACTATGTGCAAACTAGATATGTCTATTTTTTATATTTTTTAGTATGCATTTGGTAAATGAAATTATTTATTGACTAGTACAATTGAATTCATAAGTTGTGAATTTCAATTAAGTAAGTGTCACAAAAACACAAATTTGAATTGAGATAGCAAATACAAATGAATATGATTTAATATAACAAATCATCCTGAAGAGGAGATATAAATTTAAAATTGAATGCCTACACTTATCTAAAACATTAAAATACAAATGCATTGATTTCCAACGGTTGTTCTTATTGACAAAAATAAAGGAGAAAAATAAGTGGAATGATCCGACCTATCATTTCTCCAGTAATAGTATAGGAAGGAAAAAGGTGGAATAATCAAACTAGTGCAAAACATTAATATAAGGAAAATTCCTAGAAGGGAGTAAAATAAAAAAACAAGACCAAGCCTCTCTTCATTGAATGCCTCTACCCACTGATGTATTTGACGTCTAGAGGGTTTGATATGGACATCTATATAGATACTTATATCTTGAAATCCTGTCATACTGATACTTCCATACCCAATTTCTCTTAGTAATTCTCTATATTATTAATTTCATAAGATCGATAGTTAGAAGTATAGTCCCTTATTCTACAAAAAACATAGGGAGGTGACCTGGGAATATTTTTTCTTTTCAAAGTTATAATTAAACTCTAATGTGACCAAAGAATCAAAGAATGAAAAAAATTGAGCACTTCCCTACAAATCATGTATCCAATTACCACCCATCAATGCGACGAGGAAGACAATGCTTCATTGGTAGAATATTAGGGCTTATGATATTCAACTTACCCTACCAATCTACATAGATAGTAATTAAATTTTGTAAGAAGGACTCATGTGTAGAGGGTGAGGGTTAAGGATGAATTTTTGACTCCAAAATTTGTTGCAAAACAAAATTTAGACAAAATAAAATACAAAATTTATTTGCAGAATAAAATAAAAATGAAAGAAAGTATAGAAAATGTTTTCAGAAGAAAATACAAAAAAATGCACAGGGAGAGAATCTAGATGTTACAACTCAATGTTTCTAGTTATACTACAAATTGGAATTATTCTTTGACATACTAGGTCCAAAATGAAAATGGATAAAACGAAACAAATATTAGGACCAGTTCACATATAAATCAGTAATGCCAAAAATAAAAGGACTAGAGACAATATAATTACATGCAAAATGCTTTGCTACACATATACCCATCTAGATTTCTCATGTTTTGTGTCAACTACCAATGCAAATTGAAATTTGACATATCACACTCAATATACATGATGCGGTGTAGACCTATGGTATGGTATCCTACATATCAATGTACACAACTAAAAAACAATAGAAAACACAACCAAAATAACTTCTACAAATAATTATGGTTGTGAATTAAATTATAAACAAAATTCTCTTTGCAAGAGGAATTATAACATGAGGTATAAACTCGACTGGTTGGAATGGACATATACAAAAAAAACATACATCTACATGAGGGAATACTTAATCCGCAATGCTCACAACTCACCCTGTATTACCTATAAGTCCATTAACATATCACAACATCCGAAGAGTTACTTGTTTCAAAACATTCATTGGTATTTATAGTTTCACTCTAATGCAAAGTCGTCGGATTTTCTTTTAGAATGGTACATCTATCCTCTATCATGGATGCATTAAATACACCCTTTGTTTACTCTTAGTAGGTTTCACCACATATCCTTCTACAATAACCGCCAGAACTATTATGCAACTACCTCAGTGGCTACACTCCTTGGGATCTTGGTTTTCAGTCTATTTCCAATCTCATCATCATTAGTTGGTTTCTTCAAATTTCTATCAAGTTTTAGTCATCCTATATCATCAACCATTTAGCAATTCCTCATCATTGGCACTCAACCATTCCTTGTCATAATACTTGTGACTACTTAGTTTTATTTTGTTGACCTTTTTTACGCATTCTATTGTACGTCATTGACTATCCTTTGGGAATTTTCATTGTACATCTTCTATTGTTTTCCTTTATATCCTAGATACCCGAACATAAACCTTCCATGGTTGAAAATAAATTTTCTCATCACTCTGCAATTTCTTAATCTCTTCTTCAAAAACCCACATTACTTCCTATAGGTCTCTATTCTCCCATCGAAGCAGATATCCCATCTTCTTTTAGATCTTAATATTCCCAACTTCCCCCTCATGGATCACTTTTAAAACATCATACATCAATTGAAATGGAATTTTTTTCATAAATTCGACTATCTCCTTTCCATATTTCATTGACCCTTATTCAAAATTTTATAGGTCAAAAACAATGAATGTTGGCGATATTCCCATACATTCAGGAAACTCTAGCACATACTCATTGTCTGAAATTTTCTTGAGGATTCTACCTGGACCAATATTCTTTAACTTCAAATTATCATATGATCCTTGCAAAAACTTGTCCTTCCTCAGATGTGTGTATAATAAGTTACATTATGAAAATGAATGCATTTGTCTCTTCCTGTTGGATCTAAGTTTATAAGTCATGTTACTTGTCTCTAGCTATTGTCTCACATTGATGTGCACTTACCTCATTTGGTTGGAAAATAATTCTGCATTTGCACTTTTTTGCATCCCCATCGATACCTCAGCTAGGTCAATCACTCCATGTAGTCTTATTCCCTGCATGATATGGAATGATGCATCCACATAGATGAGTTCATTGAATTGTTGTACGTGAATTCCTCCTACTCCAAACATTTTCCCATTGCTTTGGTTAGTCAGAAATCAAACGTCTCAGTAAATTTCCTAAGATCCTATTCATGAATTCAGTCTACCCATAAGTTTGCATATGGTATGCATAACCTAAATGCAACTTTGTGTCAATATTCTTCCACATGGTTATCCAAAAATGCCTCGTGAAATTTGGTACATCTCTATCGGAAATGATGCTCTTTGACAACCAATCCAATCTCAAAAGTTCTTTGAAAATAAAACAATGATACTTGTGGCATAAACCATCTTTCGACATGGAATAAAGTGTTCCATTTTGGAAAACCTATGAATTACCACCAATATGTAGTCATTCCTTTGTTGTGTTCTTAGAAATACTAGCATGCAATCCATTCTAATATCCTCCCATTAGATAGTTGGTATAGGAAATAGGGAATATAGTCCCATGTTTGAATTATCCCTTTGGAAATTTTGTATAATCGATAGTGTCATACCCATTTTCTCACATCCATTTACATTCCTATAAAGTAAACTTATCCACAACCAATGCTTTGGTCTTATCAGTTTGAAATTTTCCTCTGAATCCTCCATTGTGTAGCACCCTGATCATGTTTTTTCGCAGTGCCCCGATCATATTTTTTCATAGTGATACTTTAAGGATGAATAACTAGTGTCCTTTGAACATGTATCATTCTTGGATGAAGTAATTCTAGTATGGGGTCCTCTCAGCACTCCATGGATCCTTTGAAACTTTCCATGCATTGGAAAAGTATTCACTGACTTCGTATTTGGCCTTAATTGACTCTCATCTGATCTACTTCACAAAAATCATTCTTGTTATCAAGAAAAAATTCCTATGGTTTCAGGTGGACCAAAACATATAGTATTATTGAAAAAACCAAATCCATTATCAGGCATGCTACCTAATTTAAATAAACTAACAACTAATAGATAGAAATTGTACCTCAACTAGACGTTTGGAGAAGACCACCATTGAGCTCACGACCAAGAACTTATCCCTACAATTCTCCCTCAACAACAAACATATATCCAAGCATGAAATATATTATGTGTTAGTATTCATTATAGCATAATCCATTTAGACATGTATAAAGAAATTACCCCCATGGGCAAAATATAAACGATTGCATATGAAATTTGGATGAGAAATGGATATTTCTATTAATATAAAACCAGAGATCCAATGTGATAACCTATGTCATCACCTCATTGGAACTGATAAACTAAGGCCCTCCAAATGGTCCTCCACTACTTCAATCTTCCATACAAGGAAAGCTCACATAGTGGAACGGATATCTTGGGAGATGACCACAAATGGTTCTATCAACAAAGACAAATAAATGTAGACTCAAGTATATGGTAAAGGGGAATTTTTTTTTCTATAGTCTCTTTACTCTCTATGTTTCTCCCACTCCAATGCTTCATAAAGGCTCAATATATAGCCATCCAGTGGGAAATGGAGGGTCAAATCAGAGCATTTTCCAGCATATGGAAGGCCAACGATTAAGTTATTCGTTACTTTATGGGGAAAAATATATGTATTTATTTTGTTTTGGGCACAAAACCCAATGTATGGTGGTTTTATTGGTGCAAGATGTGTATACATAAGTTGTATAGATAATGACCTGCGTATGTCTTCAAATATGAATTTTAAAGGGTTAAATCGAAGCATTAGGGATATAGTGAGTAAAACATGTATAGGTATTCTGCATAGGGACAAGGGAAGGACATGAAGAAATGATGCATGAGGTGTGGAAAACAATATTATAATAGATGCCCCATAATTTGTGAAGTCATAGGGGTACACTATGGTTGAGATACCTTATAGTAGTCCTTGGAGTGGAGTAGTGATGATCCACGTGGAATAACTATCTACTCATTAGTATAATACAATGATAACTCTCTGTACATGACTACATATCTGGAGTACATATATAAGTGTCGAATACATATAAGTACAATGACAATGAATAGGAATAATATACATATTTCATAAGTGGTCATAGAAACGTACAATACATAGTGGACTCTTGTCTCCATACTGAATGAATACATCCGGTACATCATAAGGTACAATGCTATAGTATGAGAATTGAAATCCCATAAGTAATTTCATGATCAAGATAGTAGCATATATAGAATTCCACCACACTCTGAGGTATTCTACATGCACCACTGATGGTACCCGTCCTATCATGTAAACATATGTGTTCAGGTCGAACATGATGAAACATCATCTGATTATCAATCATTGATGTATACTTTAACAAATGCAAGACATCCCACCAATGATGATAATGGTTGTCAAGGTACTGACTACACTCAACAAGTGTGAATAAAGGTGTTGAGGTTGAAGAATTGAAGAGTCCATAAATTAGGGTATATTAATGTATTCCTGAATTTGTCAATAGAAAGAGAAATGACCACTGATGATTGGAAGTCCCAAGGAACTTAACTGACTCTAGATCCCAATTTAGAATAAATGATCTAAAGTCGATGGAATGTAATTCGATGGAAGGAGAAAATTAATGAATCCCCCATCAGCCAACACGAGGTACAACAAAAAGGATGGATAATTTGGAATAACATATATGAAAAATATGTACATGAACCAGGAACCATGTGCATCTCTCACGCATACCAGATGCAAGTAGCATGCAAAAGACACCCCCTAAATAGTAGCCCATGATGAAAAATATGGACATAGGCGACGAAACCAGCACTTGGGTCTAATTGAATCTAATACATGACATGGATCCCATTGTGTGAAAATATTTTTTGTCATTGAACACAAGAGAAACCCCTTAGTTAGCGACCAATGATGAGATGTCATCTGTTGAGTTCAAGGTCACCTAGCAATGGTGAAAGTAGGCCTAGAGTTCCACGTAGAACCACGACTATATGATGTATCAGGAATGAACGGCATGCATACTCATGATAACTTAGTAATTGATGAATCAGGATAAATAATTCCTCTGAATAATACCATCACATAGATGGAGACACTTAGGTAGCATAGACTCAACATGCAAATTTAGACAACTCTTTGTCATAAGAGGCATCAATAGAAGCTCCATAGTGACTAGAAGGTTAACTAGTCAGTGGAGAAATATGTAAATAATGAGTACAACTCCAAAAATCATTCTAGAAACTTGATCAAGATGAATAGACTCATAAAATGTGTCATATTCGAAGGAGACCTAACAATTTATAATATAAGAGAATATCATTTCACGTTTGGTTTTTTATTTTATTTTTATTTTTTTGGTATTATCATATTACAAATATTGAAAAAGAATAAAATATTATTATCATATAATAAAGAGGAAACAAGTGTAGTTGGAAATAAAACTAGTTCCAAGAAGTGGACCGTACCTATGCTCAATGAGACGAAGCATGTGCAAGATAAGGACAACCGAGGGAATATCTCCTCTCAGATACAGGGTGATCAAGCTGCAAAGGATAAATAAAAGGATTTGCTTGGCTTAGATTGAGACACTATTAGGAAATATGGATTATAAAATTAAAGAAAAGATCCGATATTAAGCTCAATAAGGAAAGTAGACGCATGAAATGCATTTACAACCTAATATAAAGCAAGAGGCCTTAAGGGAAATGGATAGCATAATAAATAAGAAAAGTCATGAGGTTTATATTTTAAGTCATGGTGGGAATATAAGGGACTCCTAGAGCTAAGGTGGATGCTCAGCATGGGAACCAAATGGTGAAGAGGGTTCTAGCTAGGGTACCCATTATTGGAAAATCTCTACCTCTAACGTATTGACAGTTCTAGTAGCAACGGGATGGTTTCGTGTCATGGTTTCATGTCATTAAGAAGTGGGTTCATACCTATGGTTAATGTTACATATTCATGGTATAATGAAAAATTTCACCCGAAATATCATTGTATCCTGTATGTCATTTAATATTTTATATTTTCCATGGGCATGAACAAGTTCGGAAATGGTCAAAATCCACTAAGGCTCAACGGAAACTACATAAAAAAATGGACCTTTCACAACAAAATTAGTCCAAACAGTTGTAGAATAATCAATAGACGGACAACAATATAGGAAAGCGGGTAAAAAAATTTAATAAATAGTAAAAAATTGCCTATTTACCATACCATTTGGTTTTTTACCCCTTGTAGTGATTTTGGAGCTCTCTGGGCCCTCAAACTTCAAAGTTAGATTCCAAGAGCTACGGGTCACAAAATCAACAATGGTAAGGATAAAGTAAGTCATCATTCCATTCTATTTCAATTCATTGGTTTCATTTAAAAATTCTATTGTGTATTTTGTGGAAATTAAGCCCAAGCTTAGAATAATTGTACTCACAAAATTGCTTGAAAATATCCAAGAAACACTCAAGAAGGAGATTGAATATGTGATAATACACAAACTATTGATGATATTAATTTACACCAGAAATCATTAAATATATATAGGCTTCTCATACAATATATACTCCAAGGATTCGAAATATTTAGGAGTATTTTTGAATCAGTACAAAAGAAGGATTACTTAACTAGTCAAAATCCCGTGTAGGTGGATAAATCACTTTCTAAATCAGTGAAGAGGCTCACGAATTTACTAAATGAGTGTGTAAATATCATAAGTGATGGAAATTTTACTTTATCATTATTTTATATGAGGAAAATAAGGGAGGTGATTTGTTGCAACAAACAAGTCAATCTACCTTAAAGCTAGCTTTATCTTTTGCCTTAAAACTACAAGAAGTTGGAAAGACGGGAAAAAGAACTAATGCACAGTTTCCTTTCTGGGAATTTTGTGAGTTATCAGAATCTTATCCATAATATTAATAACTCTCTCCATGAGGAATTTTTGGCAAGTTTGACCTCAAAAATGGGTTGGGTGTAAACTAGCTAGTGTAGTACCTAGGAATTAATTAAAAGAGAATAATTATTTTATCCCAAGTCTTGGGATGGGTTTTGAGTATTCCAAAACCCCATATTAAGCATGAATTTAAGTACAATATCAGAAAAATATTAGATATAAAGGGCATAGAAACAATGCTTAGTCACCCTGTACATACTGCTTGTCCACACAAAACAAGGAAAAGTGGCAAAACCACAAGTGGGAAAATCCTCCCTAAAATATGGAGATGAACAAAACTGTATGAAATATGGTATTAAATATATCTTTACAAAATTATCAGATATCCAAAGTAAATAATTAATATTTTTGAAATTCCTCTTTGAAAATACTTTGGTGAAGATGTCTGTAACTTGCTCAGATGATGAGCAATATTGTAGATCAATTACCTCAGCATGCACATGTCCTATGACGTAGTTCTCAATGTGTTTGGTTTTATACCTAAGTACTTGATTGGTTGAGACACAAATGGTACTTTGGTTTCATAATAGATTACTATAGACGTCTCTGTCTCGATCCCAAACTCTCCAAGTATTCCCTCCAACCACAAACATTGAGTAGTTGCATTCACAACTCCTATGTGCTCTGCCTCTGTAGATGAAAGTCCAATTGCAATTTTTTTCTTACTTGACCATATGATTGGTCCATATGAAAGAATAAGCACATATATAGAAGTTGATTTTCTATCAGTTTTATCACCTACCCAATCAGATCCATTAAAAGAATCTAACTCTAGGCTAGATTGTGCAACATAGTGAATCCCATGAGTTTTTGTTCATTGTACAAAGTTTAGGATTCTTTTTTCTGCCCTCCAATGGATATCATGAGGCTGATCCATGTTTCTAGAATCCAAACTCACTCTATAATATATATCAGGTCAATTATGAGTCAAATAAAGAAGACAACCAACCAGTTTCCTATACAAGGTGTTGTTTTCGAATGGAGTTGACTGCGATTCTTCAAGCCTAACTCATGAAAGGAAATGAGTCTTGTTTGGATTGAAATCCTTCATTATCAAATTATTCAGCAGATATAAACCATACTTGTAATGGTTTAATTTTATTCCAAGATCTGATTGAGAAATATCAAGCCCCAAAAATTGGCTTAACAATCTCAAGTGGGTCATAGAAAAGGCATGGTTCATTGCATCCTTCAAGGAGATATTTTCTTTCTTGAAAATTACTATGATCAAGAGGTCATACAAATAAAATATAATAATTATTAAGGAATCGTGAATCATATTCAAACGAACATTTGGATCAGACTTGCATCTACAATAGCTCAGTGACAGCAAAAATCCATCAATCTTGGCATACCAAGCTCTTGGAGCTTGGTTTACCTCATGGAATGATTTCTTCAACCTACACACAAGAGATGGATTAGTTACAAAACTTTATGGATGCTGCATATATATTTCTTCTTTCATATCACCAAGTATTAAATCACTCTTTACATCCATGCGATCTACTTCCCGCTACTTGGAAGCTGCAATGGCAAATACTAGTCTTATGGAGTCCATCTTTGCAACTGGTACAAAGGTCTCGTTATAGTAAATTCCTTGGAATTGGGAGAATACCCTACACACTAAAATTTCCTTATATTTCAAAGGATAACCATCAACATCAAATTTATATTTGAAACCCCACTTACACTTGACTAGCTTTCTCCCTGGGCGGAGAATGACTAGATCCCATGTATCATTCGTTTGGAGTGAATGAAATTCCTCCTTCATGGTTATTTTCAATATTGGATATTCAAATCCATATTCAAAGTTTTGTGTATCAAATTCAAGAATTAGAAAACACTTATCAGCAAAAAAATGGTCCTTGACAGAAAGGGCCCTCTCAAATCGAGATCTAGTTCTCCTAGGGTCTCTAGAATTCCCAGCTAGTTCCCCAGCTGCTTGGATAGTTTTATATTCCAAATTTGGACTCATGGGGATTTTTAGATATGCAATTAAATCATCACTATCATACATATCAGATCAAAAATTTCATTATTTCCATCACTTACAAGCAAAGGTGGAGGAGGTGAGGAGGACTCTCCAATTTCTGTTGCTACCGTAGGCTCTTCTTTGAACTGAACTCTCCTTTCAATGAATTATTTTTGATCTATCATGTTCATAATATTTTACCCTTTGGAATGTTTATAATACCCAACAAATAGGAACTCTTTTCTTTGAGGATCAAAATCCATCCTTTTATCTAGTGGAATTCTAGCCCATGCTCTTGAGCGAAAAATCCTGAAATGAGACACATCTGGTTTGTTCCTACTCCAATATTCGAAAGGGATAAATCCATAAATTTTCTTGTGTGGAACCCTATTCTATATGTAAGATACAAATTTTATAGCTTCATCCCAAAAATTTGGTGGCAAAGTCTTAACTCCAACATACAAGTAGCCATCTCCTTGAGACTTCTATTATTCCTCTAAACCACACCATTCTATTGAGCTGTGTAGGGGATAGAGTGATGCATATGAATACCTTCATATTCGCAATAATTAATGAAATTAGACTTGACATATTCAACACCATTATCAGATCAAAGGATCTCGAGTCTCCTCCTAGACTTGTTCTCAACCAAGCCATGGAAAACGTTGAAGTGGTAAAAAACATCAAACTTGAGTTTAAGGAACTAAACCCAAAAGAACCTAAAAAATTAATCTATGAAGGTAAGGACAAACTTGTATTAACTCATGGAAATATGAGGGAAGGGACCAACAATTTCACTATTAATGAGCTCAATAGGTGCTAAGGTTCGCTCACGACTGACTCTCTCATACCTATGCTCTGGAAAGTTTTCCTAGAATGCAACTGTAATAGACTCCTTCGGAAAAAATTATTTTTGGTAATCCTAAAATAATATTGTTATCACACAAATTTGAAAGGTATTTCTAGTTTATATGAACAAACCTCTCATACCAAAGTTTTCTTGCTTCATTGGCATGTGTGAGGAGATCATAGGGGTTAGAGAAAGGAATGAAGTGTGAGAATCTATAAACTCTAGAACTATGATCCACAAAACCTTTAGCAATGACTCTACCATTCGAAATATCAAATATGTCAACTTCATTGGGAGTGAAAACAACCTTCTTAGGATATCGAGTGTGGGTCATCTGGTAGACTAACAAGAGATTAGCAACAAGACCTGGGACATACAAAACATTAGTGAAGGAACCATTGTTAAAATCAATGCTATATTTACCATTGCTTTTAGTTTCCGAGTTATCTCCTAGAAAAATATTAGGACCCTTAGAATCATCAAGACATGAGAAGGATTATTTTGTTGAAACCATGTTCCTAGAAGCTCTAGAATTTATGATAAAGGAAGGATATCTTATAGTGCTTGCAACCAAGGCATGTACCCTCTCTTGGTCTTCGATACTGGATCCTCCTTCCTTCTTTCTCGCACGACCAGGGAGGGAGATGTTGTTCTTTTCTAGGGGTTGAGTCAGCATATCTATCTGCTTATTCATGCAACATCCCTAAGGATGAAATCCCTTACCATAGTATGTGCACTTGCTTCCTTATGCTTTACCTTTCTTCTTCTGAAAGTTCTTCTTCTTGGAGTTTGACGACTCCTCTTGAGACTTTGACTTGTCTCCTTTTTTATTTGGAGGCTTCTTAGCCTTCTTCTTGTACTTGCAATTCACCTTGGAATCTTCAACACCCAAATATTGATATTTGGAAGGTTTGATGGTGCCCATTAAGACCATTTTTTCTTGCTCCTGAGCCAAGGATTCCATGAAATATTCTAGTGAAGGTATCTTCCAATTTCAAGCTTTCAACTTGGAGGCATGGAAGGTCTAAAAAAATAAAAAATAACTAGGACCAAGATTCGAAAGGATGGAAAATATTATTTGTCCATATTCATTATCAATACCACACTATTTTAGCTGCAAAACTAGTGAATTGAATTTTAGAAGTAGACCTGCAAGGTTTCAAAGCTACTTGGACTCAATGCTATTAGCTCATTCTCCAGTTGATAACCTCTCATCTTATATGTATTCCCAAAAATATATTTAAGTTTCTCTCATACTTCATTCAGTGATGTAATACCATAAAGATGAAATACAAGGCCTCTAGGAATGCTGAGACATAAGAGACCATAGACCTCATCTCTCCTATTATGCCATTTGATCTTCTATGCTGCCTCATTAGGTTCAGCTTTAGTTTCCATGGTCACTATGAAGAGGCCTTTTCTCCTCATCATTATCTCCATCCTTTCCTTCCATCTGAAATACAGTCAATGGAGTCAATATGATTGATTAAGATTGATCCATTTCTTCAGTTGCGCCCTTTGACCACACAGTATGTTCTCCCAGTGAGTGATGTCGAACCTAAAAAATAAAATTAAAGATGAGAAAAATAAAGCTACTATGGCTTTGATACCATGTGGAAATTAATCCCAATCTTAGAACAATTGAATTCAAAAAATTCTTGAAAATATGCAAGAAACACTCAAGAAGGAGACCAAATATGTGATAATCCACAAACTGTTGATGATATTAATTTACACCATCCATCATTAAATATATGTGGGATAATCTTACAATATATTCTCTAAGGATTCGAATGTTTTAGGAAACTTTTTGAATCAGTACAAAATTAGGATTACTAAACTAGTCACAACCCCCCATAGGTGGATAAAGAACTTTGCAAATCAGTGCATAACATTCTACCCTCTTCTACAATGTATCCTAAATAAGAAAAAAGTAGAGAGATATAAGCAATAATGAGAGAGAAAAAGATAATATTATGGTAGTTTTGTGATAATTTTTTATCCCAAAGTTGGAGTGAGGCGCTTTTGGTATCGTTCGAAAGGTCTTGTCAAGGGCTACAATGGCCATGTTTTGGTATTTGTAAGATTCTGCATGGTTTGGCTGAGTAGTGCATTTTTGTAAATATAGGCATGAAGAATATCGAAAAGCATATTTTCCAATATGCTTTTCAAAAAACATATTTTAAAGCATCTTTGAGAAGATGCTTTTTGAAAATCATATTTGAAAAGACGCTTTTCGAGATTCCTCATGCTTAGATTTACAAAATTGCATGCATCATCCAAACCGTGAGGGATCGTGTGAAGCTGAAAAAACAAAATTTATATTCCTCGATAAGATCTTTCCAATGGTACCAAGAATTCCCCAATATGTTTTCTAGATCAAAATTTATCGCAAAAATACCACAATATTCTCTTTTTCTCTCTCATTATTGCTTATCTCTCTCTACATTTTTCTTATTTAGGATACATTTTGGGCTTGGTAATTTCTTATGGAGGAGGCTCACAAATTTATTGAATGATTTTGTACAACTCATAACTGATGGAAAGTTGACATTACCATTCTTTTAGATGAGAAAAATAAGGGGCATGAGTTGGTGCAAAAAACAAGTCAATCTACCTTAAAACTAGCTTTAGGTTTTTCTTTAAAACTGCAAAAAAATATGGAAAGATTGGAAACATAAGTAATGCATAGTTTAATTTCTAGGAAGTCTGTCAGTTGTCAAAATCTTATCCAGAATCTTTCTAACTCGCTAGATGAGGTAGTTTTGGAAATTTTGACCTCAAAAATGGGTTTGGGTGCAAACTAGCTAGTGTAGTACCTAGGAATTAATAAAAAAGGATTAATTACTTTATCCTAAGTCTTGGGATGGTTTTTTACTTTTCCAACATATTTAAAAAATTTATACCACAAAAAGTGGCTTTCTCGGCCCACGCGGGTGACAGGTTATTGGGTCGGGTATCGATCTGGTTATACACGGGAAAAGTGAATCCTGGACACGTGGACCAACACCTGTCAACATTGTGACCCATGTATAAGGTTATGGATGTTTTTCTTCTTAAGATAATGAGCTCACACAAGCTCTTATCCTTTACAAGATGGTGCTTGAATGGAGGGAGAGAGAGAACGAATACATTGATAGAGCTGTGCATGGGGATTTGATCGCCCAACAAGCATTATGAATATGCGGGTTGTATAATTTTTGAAACCTAGGGATTTTGAGGGACCAACTAAGGCTATTAGAAATACTTGTATGCTACTAGGATCCAAACATAAAGGCATTCATACTAGATGGGATGCTACTAAGAATCAAGGTGGGAGACCTTTACTTTATTACTGGACTATCCCATCAAGGTGAGGTAGTAAACTTAGGGATCATGGATGACATGGAGGAATTACTATTGATGAGTACCTAATCATGTATTGTGTTCTTGGTACTAAGAAGGTGGGAATTCAAGTCCACATCAACATGATCTAGAGTCTCTATTTGAAATCAATCATTCTAGTTCTGGCTAGGATAGCATGGTTGGTATAACTACATCAAGCATCGTGACCTCTCATGTTCTATATAGTATAATTCATGAGGCCCATTATCTATGTCTGTAGCACATTCTTGTTGGGTAACATGAAACATCAGCTAACGTGCTGCAATCTAGGCCATATCAAGAACTTCAAGTTTCTAGTATTTTATGCACTTTCTTCCTTGACAAGGTACCAAGACTTAGTCCCAGAGTTAAGGTCCCTCCTCATATTCTATGGGATCCAACCAAAACTCATTGGAGTGAGATGAAGCGGAGGGTAGGAGGGGGTATGGAACAATCCTTATTCATAGTTGATTTATTCCATTGATGGTGGTGGCAGATCATCATCATTCATGGCTATCCCTATGTGGGGAGTGAATTCCACAGAGAGTGAGATATGCCACTACCACCTGGGTCTAGACTCAGACATCGGTGAGATATATTTCATGTTTTTGAAATATTTCATTTTTTGTATTGTTCATATAACGAAATAAAAAACATGATTTGGGTGGAATCAAGTATGGACATTATGCTTGTTTGCGAAGGCATAGGTCCACAACGACCGGATATTTTCCAACAGAACTAATGTAGAATTCAAGGATATTAGATCATTGACGCTGATGTTGAGCAGAAACTAGATAAATTTGCATGGAAACTTGGTCTGCTTGACACACAAGATCCCCATGGTACAGGTCGAGGACCTTCTTGAGGCGATGCAGAGGAATGTAGTTAGGCATCTTTGGGTTAGAATATTCAGGATTTTGGCCAACGTTTTTGTGTTTTATCATGATCATCATCCACGACCATAGGCATAGATTTCAAGATATTCTTTTATTGGTTATGTATATTTTGAGGGATTAAAGCTCATTTTTGTACTATGACACCATATAATATAGGGTGAAAACTCGAAGTTGGGAAATAATTGTATGACAAATGGAGTGAAAAAAAAGAGGTCGCACAGATGAAAACGAGAAAAAAATTCAACCTCTAACTCTAGGCCGAGAGTTTAAAAAAACTTTGGGCTGAGAGTTTTTGAGATTTCAAACTCTTGGCCGAGAGTTTAATAAAACTATAGGTCGAGAGTTTGAACCAATAACTATGTTGTATTTTTAAAAAAAACTCTCAGATGAGAGTTTGAACTAAACTCTTGGCCTAGAGTTTGGAGATATTTTTTCGGCCAAGAGTTCATGGTCAACAAAACCTACGAAAATATTTGGCATCTTTCTAGAACTCGTAACTTCAGCAAGCCCAACCACCTACAAATTCTAAAGATTATTTTTCGGACTTGGTAGCAATGGATTCATTTCTGAATCTAGTTTCCAATGATATAAAAAGTGTTTCATTTCAATTTGAATTTATATTTATTAATAAAAAATTTCTAAACCTTATCCCTTAAGAATTTTTTTATTCTAAAAATCACTCGAAATGAAAATTCAATATCATAACAAAGACAACACCAAAAATTTTGAAATTTTCATAGAGATCATAATTGACTTGTCCTCTTCAAAAGGGTACTTTTACTTTTTCCAATAAGTGTCACACTAAAAAGAAAATTGAATCTCACCAACATGTGTCGATAACGCACCATTTTTTGAACTTATGTTGTTTCGATAAATAATAAAAAATAGTTCTAAAGTCCAAAAAACCTCAAGATATAGTCCATGCAAAATTTAAATCTTTGTATATTATGAGTATAAATTTTGTTTCCCTAAAATGAATAACTATCTCTAAGAAAAATGGATGGCACATAGGTCACTCATTATTCATACTTAAAATTTTAAAGTATATGTCGTTGGTGCCCTTCAAATTTTCCCCACTATATGTTGATAAGTTTTAAAAATATATATATGAGTACATAGCTAATTCAATTCTCTAAGACTTGTGTGTTTACTTCAAGGTGAAATTCCTAAGGGAGATATCATTTTGAAGGGGTTGAAGTTGAAAAACATAAAATTTTGTAGTTTGTTTTGTCAAAAAACAAGCAAAATTATTTCCCAACTTAATGTTTTCACCCTATAGTGATCGGTTTGATATATACACATGTATAAATATGAATGTGAATGTCTTATGTACATGTTTCTTTAATTATGTGATAAATGGAAATATAGAATAGAATTTGAATATGAACCAAAAACTTGATTATAACGTCTAGGTATATGAATGCATGTAATGTAGTCAAATTGTTGTTCTAACAATCTTACCCTTAAGAATATTCTCAACAACGTAGGATCTATGACACGGTACAACCTGTTGAATTGTGACAAAACCAACTATGAATCTAGGAGAACCTATAGAGATCAAATACCATCTGAAATAGCATTGCATAATATCTCAATTAATACACTATATTCAACCACATGATTCTAGGATAGCTAGAGGTATACTCCTCTTGAAGACACAAGTTGACCTCAAGTGCATAAATGACCCAAGAAACAAAATCTAGATTCTGTGTATGGAAGCTGGGACCATCTACAAAACCTAATTAAATAGAAGAATTTGTTGGAATATTCCACACAATAGGAAGCATGTCAGCTAGCCGACGACACTACAAGGAAACCAAAAAATATGTATAATTCTCTAATAGTATACAAGGTACTATCCTGAGATGAAAAATAAATCATTTTAATTCTTAAGGTAGAGCCCATTTTTATTCTCCTTCAAGACATTCCCTTCCTAATATTCTAACTTGTTGGCCCAATTTTCCAAGACACACCTCACAATGTAAGAGCCATGCCACATGGGATTAAACTTTCCTTCCCCTAATGGTTTGTTTGCTTAGTCATAAAAAGGACCAAGTCACCTTCATTATATTGATGGGAACAAACAAATTTATCATATTGATCCTTAACATGATGCTTATTCACTTCTAATGCCACTCAAACATCTCGACGTTTCTCATGAAGGTGTTCCAGGTGGACTAATCGTTCATCTAAATCAGAGGTGTCAAGAAAGAGATCTATGGCTAGTTTCAAGGAAGGGATCTCACATTCAACCAGTAAAACTTACTCCACCCCATGAACTAGCTGATACGGTGAAAAAATGGTGGAAGTCTTAATCGTAGTCCTATAATCCCATAAAGAAGGGTACATCATAATATGCCAATTGGTTTTTCTTTGTGTGATGTTTTTTTATGTAATGGCCTTGTAATATCCTGAATTTTGGACCTAACACTTATAGGCATGCTCCTATTAATTATGATGTTATCTTGATGTTTTATTTTGATATATTGGGTTGAAGACCCCACTACATATGAACATGATGATTTTTTTTATATACTTAGTGTAAGCCAATTATTGATGATATATGTATGCTTGTTTGTGTTGCGCGTCGACCCTGAAGCACAAGATTGGTGAGATGTTTTGTGTTGAGTGAGGAGGTCTGGAGCACATGGGTAATTGATTTTTTGTGTTGAGCGAGAATCTATGGAGCACGGGAGTACTTACATTTGTGTTCAGCGAGAAGCTCTGGAACAGATGAGAATATAATTGGAAGTGTTGGGTATAAGCTATGGAGCCTTCCATGCTGATGTTGAGCATAAGATCTGGAACATCAGATCCTTGGCCATTGAATCCCTAGGTGTATCGTACAAGTACATCCTAGCATTAGTGTTGAGCAAAGAGTTCTGGAATAGCACTAAGTTTGTAACTCCCTATTTTTAGCGTTGAGTATGGTCTCTAGTAAGCTCTAGGATTTATTGAAAATAATTAATGATTCCTAAGTGAAAATGACTTGAGAAAAATATTGATCTCATTAGAATTATTTATAAATGATTAAATGAAATTTTAAATTTCTTTATTCTCATCAAGTACTGAAGAACTACCATGTTATATGAGGGAATCCAACATGCAAGGATGTTTAGAGTTGCATAGCCTAGTAGAGGTTTCACCCATTAAAGGAGCTTCAATTTACAGGTATGAATCCCTAGACTGCCTATTCCATTTTCTAGAATAAATGCTGGCTATATTAGTCAAATGTTTACATTACATTTTCTAAACCTAGGTGTTTGTTTTCTATTTAAATCTTCTAGGGTTTACATTTTAAATAATAACCATAGGCTATAATTTATTTCCTATGCTACACTTATCCAAGGTTTATTCATTTAGTTTACTTCTGCAATTCTAATTCATGTATAATTATTCATCAAGGGTTTTGAACCTTAGCTTTAGTTTTGTATTATTCTTGTTGTTAATATGTGTTTCCTATAAACTAGGTTTATTTTAGATCTATTACCTAGCTGTTCTTTGGCCTATATAATCTACTGACATTTTTCATTTGTCACCAAAGCCATGCTCAATTAAATGCTAGTCCATATCTATGCTTCAGTTAAGACCTAGATTTAATTTAACATCATCTAATTATAATAACAAGAAAATAATCAGTATACTACTAGTATATAACTAGTATACTATTGGTAAAAATACAAATATACTAAAGAATTATTAAATAGAATTATAAATCTAATATACAACATAATAATTACATCTAAGCACAAATTATACATATCCCACACTAAATATAAGATAAAAACCAGCCAATACCTTTACCAAGTATGTGTAAAGAAGTATCATTATAAACCTTCTAACATTCAAGTAATCAAGACCCTTCAACAGTCCACATTTTTTATAAAAAAGATACTATCTATATCCACCATATATAAACAAGAACATTATTAACAATAATATAAATCCATTGCATTAAGTAAACAAATCAAACTATCTTAGTATTAAAAAGGTCCCACATAATTCGTTTACAGCTATCAATTAAAAATACAACCATAAAATCATTACTCCAATAATTTCAAACCTTTAGATACACAGACTTCATAGTATCGACCCTGGTGGGAATCCAAGCCAAATCACAGGCCATAATAAAATCCACTACAATAATACACATAAACCATACAATAACCAAGCCTTTGCACCAAGGTTGCAGGAACGAATCCTGTATACAAACATTTTCTATTTCGCAAACATAAAAAATGGTGCTCAATCATAATAACATGTATGCACAATAATCCTTTTAATAAACCCTCAATACAATAAATGACCTAGGATCGAATCCTTTGAGTTCGTTTTACTATTACAGAGAGCCACGCTATACATAGTTTGTATGTAGGTTGTATTCTCAAACAAATCTTCCAACACAGAGGTCGTAAGACCCTTAAAAAACTTACAATGCTTATATGCTGAATATATGGCCTCGGCCTTCTCCACTAAAAAAAAATTCAACTCTACAATATTACAAACCATGCTACATAATAAACCAATAATTTGTAATACATATGCATTTATGCAGTATAAACACCAACTGTAAGTCTATTTCCCTTTCGTTATCATAGCCACGATGGAGAGTACCGATGCCATGTAAGGCATGGCCCCAAAGCCATCCTGCTAATAGGGTGGTCATCATTTTAACTATGACAATCAACGAAGGCCAATGACACATATATAATAACCTAGTAGTGAAACACAACATTACAATAAACCCAACTCTTACAACAAATGAAAAATAGACATAGTCCAGTTTTTAATAACCATTGCAATCATAAACGCATCATGTATTCACAACTCAGGGTCTTAATACATTAACATAATTTACACAGTGAACTACTTATGTCCTTGCACCATTGCAAGCAACGGTGTTGCCATGTCCTGTTTTACATCCTTAAACAGTAAATAAAATTATACAAAGAGCCTACCAAGGCACCAAGTTTCACCTCATGGCTAAAAAACATAAATAATTACAAAAACCAAAGTATTTATAAGCTCTGGCATGAAGGATTTCGAAACCCCACTTTAAATCCCAAGTCTGTCACTGCATAGAATGCAGAGTGCTAATGGAACCAGACTCCATTAAACCCCAACCCCAACGAAATCAAATTCAGTCTCAACAATAAAGCTGAGAGACGACAAGTGAAAACGTTTTAACAAGCTTATCGTAAGGTATGGCTTTGCCAAGGTTTGTTCCCAGATCTATGGACCAGGTACCACTTCACCATCCCTGTGACCTGCAACCACAACATGACAATGAAAAATAAGAAGTATTAAATCATGGAGCCAAACCCTATGTTGGGTTTCCACACAATCCAATGCACATTAATGGCGTGAGCCTATTGGCCATTATCAAAACCCAAACCCACTTCTTTATAGTTCTCATGGGTTTCATTATCGAATGCCTCCATGGAATGCAAAGTCTTCAACCCTAATGTGTATAGGTTTAAACTATGAAATCTATTTGCTACCCCAAATGAATATAAGGTGAACATTTAACATGTATATCGTATAACCTTAG
Source organism: Pseudotsuga menziesii (assembly GCA_001517045.1). Lineage (NCBI taxonomy): Eukaryota > Viridiplantae > Streptophyta > Pinopsida > Pinales > Pinaceae > Pseudotsuga > Pseudotsuga menziesii. The sequence goes on from LPNX010558658.1 coordinate 366,902, forward strand.
GCTCTAAGCCTTAGAACCAATGCTCATCAATATCCTTAGACTCCAAGCCTAGGACCATGGCATATGAGATATGCCATGGTAAATTGGTTATTTATAAAACTAAGAATTTATCTTTAATTCAAGTTCTAAACCTATTATGAATATAAATATATGTTATTACTTTAAATAAAATAAATATGTAGAAAGAATATGCTAGGATATGAACAGTCGCTAATAATCACACTAGGAAAAATAAGTGACACTTAGATATCAGTCTAGGTCATATAAATAATAAACGTGGTAAATACCTTACCACTAGCCTGAATCTGTAAAACTCAATAATAGAAACTAGAAGGTGTATTAATGATCAAGCATTCAGAATTTCGTAACAAGTTAAGAGTGCTTTCGTTCAATAGAACTAAGTAAGCCTGCTAGACAAGTAGAGACTTATACCTCTCAGGAAGTAACATGGGAGAACTAGTCCTGCCACTCCACCCACTTTAGTTCCAAAAACAAAGTTAAGTTAGAACCATGTAAATAACAAGTAAACATATGTAGAAATGAACAAAGTATGTAATCAAGTAAATACACATACAAAACAATGTATAAACATAAGAATAGTTTAGTAATAAACATCATGACATCATAATGTAAAACACAGTAATAATCATAACGAAAATTAAGAAGGTAGAATGTAAGAAACAACTTCCGATGAAATAATGGTATACTTAGTGTATGTTATATTCTGCAAGTTCAATAATGTCCATCATAGGTAGTGTTTACTAGCCGAATAAAAAAAACAATTTTTGGGGACATTACAGGCCTTAAGATATTTGTTAACAACCTTGACCTAGAGATGCACTTCGGGGTAGTAAGAATAAGAGTTTTCTTTCTTAAAACCCAACTTCAAATCCAAATCTACCATCATCTTATTCTGGAAATGACTTCCATGGTCAGTGACAATATTTTTTGGGATATAGAACTGAGTGATAATCTGATTGAACATGAAGAGAGCGGTCATATCACCATAGGATTTAATTCTAGGAATAGCCTCTTCCAATTTTGTGAAGTAATATACGACCAAAATAATGGCATGGTTCCCCCTAGCTAATGCTAGGTTACAATCCATATAATCCACCCCCCACTTGGTGAGGGGAATGATAGTGATAATAGGGTAAATAGGGAAGGATGTGAGAATATGTTTCGAGAGAACACCTAGAAATGGTGACATCTATTGACTCCATTAACGCAATATTTAAAGATCAACGACCAATAATAACCTACTCTCAAGATATTTTTAGTTGCAGAAAGCCAAGATAAATGACCACCACATGCCCCATTATGATAGTCATTAAGTATGACCTCAGCCTCCTCATGAATTAAACAATGACGCAATATAGAGTCCACTCCACAAAGAGAAAAAGTATCACTGATGATGAGTTAGTTCTTGTCCTTATGACGTAAGTGTTGTAATTCATCCCTCGAGAGATGCAGAGGAATATTCAAAGTCTGTATATAGATGATGATGTCTCCCTACCATGGGTCTATAGATGATATTAATAAAATATGATCATCGACAAACACGTTTTCATGAATCATTTCCTCATCCACCCTAGGGATACATGATATTAGATCCATGAAGACAAAATACTTCTTTGATTTTTCTGAAGCAAAATCAAGGTCAAATTCCTATAATATTAAAATCCATTTATTATACTTCCTCCTATCATTCACCTTGTCAGGATGAAATTAAATGGATTTATATGAGCTATGACTGTGATCTAGTGAAGTAAGATGTAGTTTCTCAATTGTTGATCTGTGTGAATAGTCGCTAAGTCTAACTTCTCAACATGAGTATATCGAAGTTATGTGTCGATGAGATTCTAGCTTGGATAATAAATCACATTCTCATGGAGCTTGTCATACTCTTGAACCAAAACAATACCAATTGTCTCTTGGTTCACAGCCACATACAACAATAAGTATCTACCATAGCCAGGTGGACGAAGAAGAGGGGCCAATTCCAAGGCTTTATTGAGAGCATCGAAGGACTCCTGGGATCGTTCATCCCATAGGAGAAAAGTATCCTTCTTCAATAAATGCATAAAACCCTTGGTCAAATTGGTATAATTCACGACAAGTTGACATAATAAATTATCCGTCCCTTTGAGACTATGAATTTGTCTAATTGTTCTCAAGGGATACAATCAAAGTGTTGCCTCTACCTTCAACAGATCGACCCAAAATATGCACTTTTGGTGGTTCAAACGAATTCAATAACGATGACATATTTCAAAGACAAAAAAATGACTCTTGGATGATATACTCTCATATGATACTAAGCATGGAGGTCATATATATACACTTCAATAATACGCTTAAGCTTATGAAAGGAAAAGGTCATCGCCAACTGGAAAGTAGCTCTATCATTTTTCAGGACGAAAGGCATTTTTCGGTATGCAAAAGTACTCCAAGGACATATAAATGTGGTCTTATGTTGATCCTCATGTTTTATTTTGATATAATTATATCCCTAAAAACCATCCATGAATGAGAATACCTCGCTTCCCGCACACTCATTCAAGATCTAATCAATAAATGGTGTGGGGAACTTGTCTTTAGGACAGGCTCTATTCATATCTCTAAAATTAGTGCATACATGGATGGTCCCCTGCTTCTTATCCACAGGAATATTATTGGATACCCATTCGTTTAATGTATTTGGATAGATGAAGCCATCCTTGAGCAAATTATCTACCTAAGCCTTGATAGAAAGCAAGTCACATGGATTCAAAGCACGTAGACATTGTTGAATAGGTTTAGAATATGGATATTCTTTTATTTCATGTTAAACAATAAGCATATGAATACTTGGAATTTATTCATATAATGAAGTGAATACATCATGAAATTCCTTCAATAGCTTGGTGTATGTTTGAATCTCTTTTGGTAATAAATCAACACTGATGTAAACGTTCTCTATATTACTAGGTGTTTGAGAAATGTTGATCGGAATAGTTGGTGATATGTTTGTTATGTTCCCTTTGGAATATATACTATCAGTTCCTAATGGGACAACGATATGGCCAAATTTATTGCTCAAGGTCATCGAAAACTCATCATGCTCAAATAGTTTGAGCTCTAGGATAATGTAGGATTGATCATGGATTTCTTCCCAAGACTATTGTGGACCCGCCATTCGCTTGATAATAGATTTGTCTAAAGGAAAAGTGTCACTGAGGAACTCATGTGAGCATGACAAAGTTTCCACTCAAGAATAAACCACTAGGTTATCCCCGCCTCTCGTCTATGAAGGGGAAGGATCAGATCCTACAATGATATCAAATATGGCTTGGTGGGGGGTCTTTCTTGCGTACAACAAAAATTTTGCACTAGTAGGTTCTTACCTACATTCAAATTAATCGAAGAGGAGAGAGTCCAAGAATCAGTCAAATGGGTGGTACAAAACAATACTGGACTCAATAGTGATGAGATTCTACTGGGCATAAAACCGATATCTAGAATCGGTGTTGAAAAGTTAAAGGTTCGCATTAATGAAGGATACATTCTAAAAGAATTTTTTTTAGTTTCCAAATGACAATTATCAATTACCGAGATAGTGGGACCCAATGATGCCGATGAAGCCAAATTGTGAAGTGACAATTAATTAATTGTCATGATTCTATCTTCATAGGGAAAATGCACATCTCAAAATACTGAAGACAATCACTTTCATGACATAAATCCAGTTCCTACCCAGTAATAGATTATAGTCAAGGGGCACATCAACCACCTCAAACTTGACCGACATGTTATTACCCCTGAGTTGGACCTACATGGAAGGTGTAATTCCATGCAGTCTAAAGGAATGTCCATCAAAGGATATCAGCATAGTCATGGATTTAGCCAACATGGGAGAGGCAAGGACTTTCCAACAAGAAAGAGACATCATAGAGGTCATGACACCTTCATCAATAATTGTATGTTTAATGGTGTTGTTCAAACACTCCACATGGACTTGAAAATCCACATGGTAAGGAAAGTGACGATGGAAATCGTTAGTCTAGAACCTAATGACACTAGATTCATTTGGTTCAGTCGCTCCTAGATCATCTAACGACGCTTTCCTCTGCGAGGGACAAGTCTAAAGCACCTCTAAATATGACATCACATAAGTAGTCTAACCCAAATACTCAATAATAGAATAGTGTTTGGTATATCAGGCATTGGGATTGTGACCTGAATGTTTCAATACTCATTTAGGAATGCATGGTATAGTTTTAGGCTTGTCAATATACAAAAGAATCTTTGGATGTGGAGGATCTGTACCCATTTTTGTTTGCAACGGACCATAAGCACATGAATGATTTCTAACATGAACAATCAACATGATATTGAGACAACCATGACCACCTTCCATTCCTTGTGGGTTTTGAGTCCCATGAGAACTACTTATGTTGGTCGAGGTCCTCTAATCCATGCTTTGATGGTGTGGAAGGCTATTAATTAGAAAATTTGGTATTTTCCTGATAAAGTCTGAGGCTTCCTCAATTCTTGGGAACAAGTATGTAAGATGGTTTCCCCCACAAATATTACATGGGAATTTGACCTTTTATTTAGTTTTTTTTTCCCCTCCATCATTTGCATCATTCTTGTCATCGTTAGCATTCTCCTTTTTGTTCCCACCCTTCTCATTATTTCTCCCCTTAATCCTATTTCATTTGGGTTGGTGGTTACCCTTCTAGTTGGATGATTGCATAGAATGTACATGGACTGATTCGATGGGGGTGGAGGAAGTCATATCTTGTCCAGTCATAGACTGGTTAAGCAACAATTTATGAGTTTAATAAGTAACTTGATCCACCACTATCACACTTGCAGAGCTTACGATGCCATCACCATGTTGCCCTAGTTTAAAATTGGGATAATGATTTGACCACAAAGCATCAGGGATAATATCATAAATGTGGAAATTGAACCTAGGTGTTAGAACAATTACACTCACAACAATTGCCAATTACATATGCAAATTACTCACAAACGAGACTCAATATGGAGCAAAACACTAATCTATATTGAATAAGTGTACAATAGCCAACCCTGTGAAGTCATAGGCTACCAAAATAAATAATTACATGAGAGATTTGAATGCATAAGGATTCCATTTGAATTTGGTCAAAAGCAGGCTTACTAAATCTAAGCAAATCCCCCATAGGTGCATAAAGCAGTTTCCAAAACTGTCTAGGAGCTCACGAATTGGAAAAATCAATTAGGCAAGCTAATAGGTGATGGAAGTACAAATCATACATTCTTTTCTTAGGAGAAAAGGGTGGAGGATGACGAGGACAAAAACAAGTTAACTTCACCTAGTCGAACTTTCCCAATTGCCTTGAAACTCAGAAAAAGCACTGAATAAAGCAGAAAAAGTAGACATGCACTAGGGAGGCCAAGAATATAGTAGATTTGATTCCAAGTGGTTTCCTAAGTGCTCCACGGCTCAAATTTAGCAAGTTTGACCACTATGGATGTGTGGAGGACAACTTGCATAAGGTGGAATATGGAAACTAGGCAAATAAGACAAAAATTGGATTAATTAATGTCTAAGGTAGCTAACTATGGGTTGATTATTCTAACACCCCCCCTTAATCCTGACTTATGGGTAAAATATCAGAAAATTATAGGGCCTAGAAACTAGGCTTAGTCACCCTTTACATACTGCATGTCCATTTAATTAAGGAAAGAGGCAAAAACCCAGTGGGAAAAATCCTCCCTTAAACATGGACAGTAAAACAAAATTTGGAAATATTGTCATCACTCATGCTTCACAACAAGATCAGCAATCTCTAGTAGTGATTTAATATTGTTGAATGTCTTCTCACAAAAAAATTGGTGAAGATATCTGCTACTTGTTTTGAAGATGAACAGAAAAGTAGGTGAATGGTGCCATCATGCACAAGCTGTCTGTTGTAGTGCATATGGATCTCAATGTGTTTGGTTCTCTGTTTCTGAATAGGATCATTGCATATTTGAATGGTACTCTGATTGTCACAATATATAGTAGTTGAGTATTCTGATTCGAAGCCACACTCACCAAGTAACCCCTGCAACCATAAACATTGAGTTGATGCATTTACAACTCCTCTGTACTCTGCTTCTGTAGATGAGAGTGCAATGGCACTCTGTTTCTTTCTTGACCAGCTGATTGGCCCTTCAGCAAGCATGAACACATATCCTGATGTTGACTTTCAATCTATGTTGTCACATGCCCAATCACTGTCAGTAAACCCAATCAAATCAAGATTAGATTTAGCTTTATAGAATATCGCATGAGTCCTTGTTCCCTGAACAAAGTTAAGGATCCTTTTGGCTGCTCTCCAATGGATCTCATGAGGATGATCCATGTATCTGAAAGACACACTTACTACATAAGAAATATCAGGTCGATTATGTGTTAGATACAACAAACATCCAATCAATTGCCTATACAGTGTATTGTTTACCATAGGTGAAGAATCAACTTCTTCAAGCTTAACTCCTGAAAGGAAAGGAGTCTTGCTTGGCTTGCAATCCTTCATATTGAATTTGTTCAGCAAATCCAAGGCATACTTGGACTGATGTACTTTGATTCCTTCTTTGTTTTGAGAAATCTTGAGCCCCAAGAATTGGCTCAATAAACCCAAATCAGTCATTGAGAAGGCATGGTTCATTGCATCCTTCAAGGAGGCAATTTCATCCTTTGAGCTTCTTTTAATGAGAAGGTCATCAACATAAAAAAAATGATCATTAATGAACCATGAATCAGCTTCAAATAGAAATTTGTATCTGACTTGCATCGAACAAAATTCAGTGATAGCAGAAAGCTATCAATCTTGGCATACCAAGCCCTGGGGGCTTGCTTAAGCTCATACAATGACTTCTTTATCCTGCACACAAGAGATGGGTTAGTATCAAATCCTTGAGGTTGATTCATGTAAATATATTCAGTGAGATCTCCATTCAGAAAAGCACACTTCACATCCATGTGGTGTACCTCCCACTTCTTTGAAGCTGCAATGGCTAAGGCTAGCCTGATGGAGTCCATCTTTGCCACTGGTGCAAAGGTCTCATTGTAGTCTATTCCATGTACCTGTGAGTATCCCTTGGCTACCAATATGGCCTTTTACTTTATAGGTGAACCATCAACAGAAAATTTGTGTTTGTAAACCCACTTACACTGAACTAGCTTCCTCCCTGGGGGAAGATTAACTAGCTCCCAAGTGTTGTTCTTCTGGAGTGAGCCGAACTCTTATTTCATGGCTGTTTGCCATATTGGATCATTCTCTATATGTTCATATGTATGTGGGTCTGATTCAACCATCATATAGCATTTCTCTGCAAACATGGGATCTTTTAGCACAAAGCACTCTCAAATTGAGATCCAGTCCTCCTAGGATCATTAGGATTTCCAGCTAGTTCTCCAGCTGCATGAATGGTATTTGCTGCCCATTTTGGTCTTGTAGGAATTTTAGGATCTGAAATTAAATCATAATTATCAGACATATCAGAATCAGCATGTTCAACTATCTCTTCACTTACATTCAAAGGTTCTGGTGGTGAAGAGGATTCTCCAACTTCCACTGCTGCAAGGGGCTCTTCTTGAAACTAAACACACCTTTCAATGAAGGCTTTGTTTGTGCTCAAATTTATCATCTTGTACCCTTTTGAATCTTCAGAGTACCCAACAAATAGACACTCTTGGCTTTGGGGTTGCAAAGACATCCTCTTTTCGGTTGGAATTCTAGCCCAAGCCCTTGAGCCAAAAATCTTGAAATGGGTCACATCTAGCTTGTGCCCACTCCATGCTTTGAAAGGAGTCATACCATCAAGATGTTTATGAGGCACCCTATTTTGGATATAGGATACACAGTTTATAGCTTTGGCCCAAAACTTTGGTGGCAAATTCTTAGCCTCCATCATGCAGGTTGCCATCTCTTTCAGTGATTTGTTCTTCCTCTCAGCAACACCATTCTGTTGTGGTGTGTAAGGGATATAATGTTGCATCTAAATACCTACATCTACACAATATTGAATGAACTCAGACTTGACATACTCACCACCATTGTGAGATCTGAGGATGTTGAGTTTCCTCCCAGCCTGATTTTCAACCAAAGCCTTAAAGACTTTGAAGAGGCCAAAAACTTCAGACTTGTGTTTCAGGAAGTAAACCCAACAATACCTACAAAGCCATCTATGAATGTCAATGCATATTTGGCCTGAATCATTGACATATGAGGAAATGGGTCAAAAACATCACTGTGGATCAACTCAAGAGGTGCAGAGCTTCTCTCATGACTAGCTTTCTCAAATTTATGGTCTGGTTGTTTTCCTAAGATGCAACCTTGACAGACTCCTTTGGAAAACTTAATCTTTGGTAACCCTATGACCATTTCTTTTTCACTAAGATTAGAAAGATACTTATAATTTAGGTGGCCAAATATTTCATGCCAGAGCTTGTTTTCCTCATTAGCATGAATCAGAAGAGCAGAGGGGTTTGAGTAGGGTAGGAAGTGTGAGAACATGTATACCTTCGAAGTGTGATTTGCAACTCCTTTTGCAATGACTTTACCACTTGAGATCTCTATGATCTCAACTTCATCAGGGGAGAATATGACCTTCTTTGGAGACTCTGTGTGGGTCATCTGATACACTAACAAGAGGTTAGAGGTAAGGCCTAGGACATACAGTACATTGATGAACTTACCATGGTCAAGATCAATCCTCCCTTTTCCCAAACTTTCAGTGAGAGATTCATATCGTAGTACAATTGGTGGAACTTTCGACATGTCAAGTGAGGTGAATGCCTCCTTGGTCAAAACCATATTTCTTGAAGCTCCAGAATCAATGATGAAACTAGGTGAGCTTGATGTGCCATCAACCAATGCATGAACTCTCTCTCTGTCTTCTGAATTTGATCCTCCTTCCCTCTTCTTTGAGTTGTTTGGAAGGGAGATGCCATTCTTCTCCAGGAGTTGGGTCAGCATGTCTTTTTGCTTCTTCATGCAGGAGCTTTCAAACTAATTTCCCTTACCGTATGCGCACTTGCTCATTTCTCCTTTGTTCTTCTTCTTATGGGGGTTCTTCTTTGAACCTTAAGGCTCCTCTGGAGACTTGTTCTTGTCTCTCTTTTGCTGAAGTGGATTTTTAGCTTTCTTCTTCCTTTTTGAATCCACCCTCGAATCTCCAACAACCAGAGCTTGGTCTTTGGAAGGTTTGATGGTGCCCATCATCACCAATTTATCTTGTTCTTGTGTGAGAGATTCCATGAAATCTGCAAGGCTAGGAATTTTCCAGGCTCGAGCTGTCAACTTTGTGGCATAGAAGGTCGAAACAAACACTGAATAGTTAGGGGCAAGCTTTGAGAGTATGCCCAAAACTATTTTCTCATCCTTCTTTTCGATCCCACATTGTTTTAGCTACAAAACAAGTGCTTTGAACTTGGAAAAATAGAGTTGCAGGTATTCAAAGCTAATGGGACTCAGGGAGATCAATTCATTTTCAATTTGATGTCCCCTCATCTCATCTATCTTACCAAAAATCTCAACAAGCTTCTCCCATACTTCATTCATTTATGTCAATCCATCAAGATGGAAAAGGAGGTCTCTGGATATGCTTAGACATAGGACACCATAGGCCTCATCCCTCCTGTTGTGCCATTTAATCTTATCTAAAACTGCATTGGGCTCTGCTTCTATTGCCATAGTAACTCTGTAGAGGCATTTATCTCTCAACAGTATCTCCATCTCTACTTTCCATTCAAATAAGTTAAATGGAGTCAAGATGATCTTCTGAGATTGATCCATAGCTCAGAAATTGTCCCTTTAGTCAGCAGAATGCTCCTAGTCAATGATGTCAAACCTACAATAACAAATTGGAAGGATATAAATTGATCTACAAAGGATCTGATACCATGTGGAAATTTAACCCAGGTGTTAGAACAATTACACTCAAAACAATTGCCAATTACACATGCAAATTACTCACAAAGGAGACTGAATATGGAGCAGAACACTAATCTTTATTGAATAAGTGTACAATAGACAACCCTGTGAAGTCATGGTTTGCCAAAATAAATAATTACATGAAATATTCAAATGCATAAGGATTCCATTCGAATGTGGTCAAAAGCAGGCTTACTAAATCTCAGCAAATCCCCCATAGGTGCATAAAGCAGTTTCCAAAACTATCTAGAAGCTCACAAATTGGAAAAATAAATTAGGAAAGATAATAGGTGATGGAAGAACAACTCATACATGCTTTTATTAGGAGAAAATGGTGGAGGATTATGAGGACAAAAACAGGTTAACTTCACCTAGTCAAACTTTCCCAATTGCCTTAAAACTCAGAAAAAGAAGGCAATAAAGCAGAAAAAGTAGACATGTGCTAGGGAGGCTAGGAATAAAGAAAATTTGATTCCAAGTGGTTTCCCAAGTGCTCCATGACTCAAATTTAGCAAGTTTGACCACTATGGATGTGTGTAGGACAACTTGCAGAAGGTGGAATATGGAAACTAGGCAAATAAGACAAAAATTGGATTAATTAATGTCTAAGGTAGCTAACTATGGGTTGATTATTCTAACAATAAAGGATCCCAAACTGAACAAAAATCATGTCTAACTACTAATATCTAAAAATGTCTTGTTATTCAATTCTCACTGTGTATATTGAAGAATAATTCATGATATAAGGTAGTAAGGACTTAAAGTACCATTCCAATAAGAATTCTGGTCGAATGTTGGCCTTAATCAAACTCTTTTTCCTATGCCATTCTTGGATGTGGTCTGAAATGTGGGTTTCTTTGTCTTGCAAAAAATTTGACAAGATTTTGGTACTGACATCATATCGTACTTGTAACTAAAACTGATTAAGGAAGACCAAGTCGAAGTCATTGAAAGTCTGGTATGTGCCCTGTGGCATCTCTCTTTACCATTTCATAGTTAAATATGCGAGGGTGCATTGAAATAGTCATAATTGAATGGAAACGTGATTCACCGAATTTGAAGAGCACCTTATATGAAAATCAACATCATGATCAAGATTATCCTCATCGTTATTACCTTCAAACTTTGGAACACACGAATGAATCTTGGCAGCAACGAGGGGCCACATTGGATTGTTACACACCAAGTCATTCATGAGTTTGGATAGGTGAGGAAAGATTAATGTAGATACAAATTGGAGCCTAGGTTGTTCCATTTGATTCCATGCTCCCTGGAAAGATTGGTTCTAGTACGATTGGTTCTTGTAAAATCCATGACCTTAACCAGTTGTATAGTAGCCTCCTCCTCTATGACCCATGTAAGGATGCATGGGAATTTTGATGTGGGGAATCCCTTGAGAAGGGGAACCATATAACCACAATTATTCATCTGGTGTACTAGATGACCCCTTCACACCTAGGGTCTTCACTAGGACCTTTGATGGATGATGGAATACTAGTGGAGATATTTGGCATGCCAAACTAAAGGGAACTAAATATATCCCTCGACCTTCCTGAGAAAATTTTTGGGTTATATCCTATGAAGTATAAATAATTCATTCTTATGGGGTGGGAAGGGACAACCCCATGAGGTTCGGTATAAATCGAAGTCCCCAGAATCCATAAAGTAGATGAAGTAGGAACCTCATGGCATTGTCGTCCGAATCTGGATGATGGGGATGGAGGGAAATTTGGAGGCTTGAAAGTGGTACTCATGGTAACAATTCTATAGGGACCTTGATGGGAAATAGTTTTCCTATAATGACTATCCCTCTTATAAAGAGATTGCGAAGGGTCACAAGGTGGTAATAATACTAAATGAAGAGAACGAAGGAGTGCCATAAATTGACCCACAATGAATCCACATAGAAAGAGACTAAGGTAATTTCAATCCATAAATCCAAGTAGAAAAAATAGAGTACACCCCTAAGTAAGATAGGATATATCTAAACAAGAAAAGAGTGAGGGAAAATGAGCTCCTGAATGAATCAAGTATGTCTTTCTTAGCAGAGGCCTAAGACTCTCATATGATACAAGTAGAGGTGTGTAACCAATTATTGTGGCCCTCAGCTTCAATGCATAAAGAGACTGTGTCATCTGACCTCTACCTAGTCAGGACACCCATAGAATAAAATCAGCAAGTACCACCTGTGATGCCTAGGAAAATAAACTAAGTTCACCTCATTGCAACCAATGATCAGAAGGAAATTCAATGGAGGGATCTACCATATGGTCAGGGTAACAAATCCTGACACTCAAAACCACCAAAGGTACCTCAAGAGCCCCTAGATATGAATAAGATATTGGAAATATATTTGGCACTTGCTATAGGTAGTGGAGGGATATCCCCACCATCAACATTCCTTCTTCCTCATGCTTAACTCCTATGTAAGATAGCTTCCTAAGAACACCGATTATATCAAGGATTTCTCTTCTCCCTGGTCGGATACCTAAATTGTTTCATTTTTATAGTCTTGTAGAATTTTACTCACAAAATATTATTCCAAGACTCTAAAACCTAATCTTGTTGGTGCACCCTATAAAATAAAAAATATTTTAATCAAATTTATATTAATCACGTGTTTTAAGTGGTTGTACATACTCAAATGATATGGCCATGAAACTAGTCATGTTATGACTCAGCAATAAAGGAAAATATGCAAACCTAAAAATAATGGCAAGTGCAAACTTGTCTTTTGAATGAAAATATGGTATGCCACTAAATGCAATGCATGATAATTCCTTTTCCTTTTTGAATGAAAATGCAACCTTCCCTGAATGAAATCCTAATTATTAACTCTTGCCAAGTAAACCAATGCAAGTGCTTACTTTCATGCACATGCAAAATGCAAATGAGTATGCAATAATGGAACTATTTTTGTATTTTCAAAGTAAATGAGTCAAAAGGAAAAAAAGAACCATTAAATTCCCAATCGTTGTAGCAAGAAACAAACACAATATAATCAAGACACCAAGACTTAAGGGCTAGTGCACTAATATCAAAACAAAAAGGGAGAAATTGACAAGAAAAAATTTCTAAAAAATACAAATAAAAACTGGTTTCTAGTCATAATAGGAGCAGTAAATAGAGAACATAACAACCCTGGAATACCCAAAAATACTCACAACCCACCCAAAAACTCCTCATAGAAAGATATCAACCAAAATGGGAGATATACATGTCTGTTCAAAGAACAACAGCGTATGTACGTGACCTTCCATAGGACAATTTGTGTATATACATGACTACATGTATTGTGACCTGTGTATATAAGGAAGAATGTGCTAAAAATAAATACAAAGGCCAAACCACTCCAAGGAACTATCAATGGATGAACATAGTACCAAATGCATCATAGAAACACAGAGAAACAAGGAGAAACTTGAGAAAAAATGCACCATAATACTCCAACAAAAAGGAAATTGCCCAAAATGGTTACCAATTCTATTATGGAGAAAATATTCGTATGGCTTGGGGTGGACTACGACTATTATAAAACAAGATCGCAGAGAAATAACAATAAACAATAAACAATATGCAAATACTGAAATACATTACAAGAGATTACGTAGATATAAATTGGGTCACCCAAGATGGGCTATGTCCAAATAGAAATTGTCAGTCCTGCATTATATATTGTCTAGAAAAATGAAGTGATACAACCTAGAGTAACCCCACTACACTTACTCTTCACTCTCTCATAATCACAGAGATCACTTTTACAATTCTACAATACAATACATAGTCGTATTACAATTCCTTACTTTTATAAATGGAATACCATGGGAAAATACCATGGGTTACCCAAAACCATGGGATAATAAATCGCCCAATATTGACCAAGTCGTGAGTATGAAATTACAACATTTTACAAGGGATTTTTTCCTATCACTAGTGGGGTGCTTCCCCTAAAATCTCTCCAAGTGGGACTCCCAAAATAGTCCCCCTCCCCTGGGTTCCCCCTGACAAATATAGGGGGGAGGAAATCCCTCCCCGCACACCCCCCCTGTTAGGTCCTTAGATCCAAACATGGATGGAATAACATCTCTGAATCAGGAAGATCAAGTTCCACAACCAACAATATCCCAGTTGGAGACTAATCACAACAACTCCATAGTTTTTTCACTTGCTGGACTATGCTCTGAACCTTGGACATGGAAAATTTCATGCATTCGGGTTCATGATTGAAGGCAAATAGAAACCTAGTAGGAAATCAATTTCTCTTTGGTTATGACCTTTGTCAACATGTCTGCATGACTCCGGATAGTATGTATCTTTTCCAACTTTGACATTTCATCTTTTAGAACATATATTATGAAATGGTACTTTATTTGTATATGTTTAGTCTCTGAATGGACGGATGAGTTATTTGCAAGATGAATGTAACTGTTCTTGTCACTGTACAACTTGCTATTCTCCTTATTCTTACCCAATTCCTCCATGAACCTCTGCAACCAAATCATTTCTTTACTAGCCTCTATACCAGCAACATACTCTTCTTCTATTGTTCAAAGTGCAACAACCTTTTGTAGTTTCAAAATACAACTTACTATTGTTCCACCTACAGTAAAAACATACCATGTGGTGCTCCTCCTACTATCTTTATTACTTTTCATATCTGTGTCATCATATCCATGTAGAATAGTGTCTGAACCTCCAAAACATAATGCATGAGAAGTGGTACCTCTCAAATACTTGGGAAACCACTATATTTCCTTCCAATGCTCCTTACCTAGATTATTCATATATCAGCTCATAACTCCCACTAAATGTGCAATATATGGTATTGCACACACCATGGCATACATCAAGCTACCAAGTGATGATGGATAGGGAATCTTGGACATGTATCATATCTCTTCCTATGTCTTGGGACACATATCCTTCATTACTTTGAAATGGATGGAAAAAGGTGTACTAATTGTTTTTGCATTCTTCATTCTAAACATCTCCAATACATTTTCTATGTACTCACTCTGAGACAATGTCAATTTTTTTATTTTTCATGTCTCTTGTTATTCCCATACCAAGTATTTGCTTTGCAACACCCAAATCCTTAATCGCAAATGGTTTACCTAGTTTCCTTTTGAGCACATTTATATCTTGCATGTTAGAACTTGCAATAAACATCTCATCCACATAGAATAACAAGATAATATATATTCCATTATCTAACCTATTGAAATAAGCACAGTGGTAATAATAAAATCTACTATAACCATTTTCTATCATAATCTTACCAAATTTCAAATACAACTTCCTTAGATCTTGCTTAAGGCCATACAATCTCTTCTTCAACCTGCAAACCAAATTCCCCTTCCCTTTGACCTCATACCCATGTGGCTGCTCCATATAAATATTTTCCTTTGAATCCCCATGGAGAAAGGTTGTTTTTACATCTAACTATTCATGATTCAAATCTTGTCCTAATTGAAGTCATTTTAACAACAGGAGAAAATATTTCATCAAAATCTATACCTTTCTTTGTGCAAACCCCTTTACCACAAGTCTATCCTTATATCGTTTCTTACCTCCTTCTTCTTCCTTCAACCTATAAACCCTTTTGTTTTGCAATGTTATTTTACCTAGAGGAAACTCAACCAAATCCCATGTTTGGTTTCTTACCAATGAGTCCATACCCTCATCCAAGCCTTTCTCCCACTTCTTTTTAGTTTCCACCTGCATTGCTTCTTCACAACATCCTGGCTCACCAGAATCAACCATCAATAAAAATACAGTGAAGGGGAGAATCATTCAAGGTGTCTACTTAACCTTGTAGATATTCTTACAATTATAGGATTTTGAGGTACCACCCGATGTTCTTTATTTTATGGTATATTTGGAACTTCATTTTCTTTGATTTCATTAAGCACTGTGTACTTTGTGTTTCCCTTTTCCTCTTTCTTTCCCATCAATTGATCTTTGTAAATAACCTTTTAAATGGATACTACATCTCTACTCCTAATGATTTTTTATTTTCATAATTCCATAAGTGATAACCAAAATCATCAACCCTCTATCCAATAAAGGTGCATTTCTTGTATTTAGCCTCAAGCTTTGTTCTATTTTCTTTATTAATATGGACAAATTCTTCATAAACAAAATTTCTCATAAATGAGTAGTTTACCTTTCTACCAGTCCATTCCTCCTATGAAATTCCACCATCCAAGGTGCTTAAAGGACCTTTGTATATTTAATAAAAAATAGTATATATAGAATCAACCCAAAACTATAAGGCCAACCCTGCATTCAATATGATACACCTTGCATGCTCCATGATCGTCCTATTCATCCTTTTTGACACACAATTTTCTTGTGTTGTCCATGAGATTGTATTCTCTCTAGAAATCTTATTATATGAACAATAATTATCAAATTCCTTGTTGCAATATTCACCTCCATTATCATATCTGAGACACTTCAATTTTTCCTTGTCTCATTCTCAAGCAAATCTTTCCACCTATTAAAAGTAGAAAACACATCATATTTATGTCTCATGAAATAAACCCAAATTTTTCTAGTTGCATTATCAATAAAAGTAACATAATAAATAGATCCACTGAGATATTGCACCTAATCTGATCCCAATACATATGTATGAACAAGCTCTAACTTTTCACTCTTCTTTTGCTTCCCAACCCTGACAAATATCACTCTCCTTTTTTTTCCATAAACATAGTTCTCACATAATTCCAAACTTACCTACTTCATAGATGGAAGTAATTTCCTTGAGTGGAGGATTTTCATCCCCTTCTCACTCATGTGGCCAAGCCTATGATTCCACAATGATGTACATGTTTCTATGGAACCCTTCTTTCCTGTGAGTTTACTATCCAAATAGACCTTTTGGATTTTATACCAATTGTTAGAAAACAAGATTGCATAGAAATAACAATAAACAATAAACAAGATGCAAATATTGAAACACATTACAAGAGAGACATGTATATAATGTGGTTCAAGCAAGATGGGATACATCCACACATAAATTGTTAGTCCTCTATTATTATATCATCCAACAAAATGAAGGGATACAACTCGTAGTAACCTCATTGCACTTCCCATTAATTCTCTCACAATCATAGAGATCGATTTTACAATACTACAATACATTATACAACCATATTATAATGTCTTCTTTTATAAAGGGAATACCATGGGCTCATAAATCACTGATTATTGACCAAGTCATGATTATGAAATTACAACATTTTACAAGGAATTACTTCTTAAATGTTTGCTACGGGGACGCTACCCCCGAACCCCATCCAAAGGGGGGCTGCCAAAATAGTCCCCTCTCCCCCTGGACCCCCATCATGACTATAGTGGGGAGTCATTCTCCCCCACACCCGCTGTTAGGTGCTGGCATTCAAACACAACTAAAATAACATCTCTGAATTAGAAATATGAGGATCCACAAACAATTCCACTGCATAAATAAAATACATTCTCAAGCATGCTATATAATTTAAAGAAACTAACAATTATGGGATAGAAACTATATCTTAACTGGACATTTTAAGAAGACCACTGTTGAGATCATGATCAAGAAATTATCCCTATAATTTTCCCTCAACAACAAACATATATCTAAGCACGAAATATATTACGTGTTAGTTTTCAGTCTAGCATAATACATTTAAACATGTATAAATAAATTACACCCATGGATAAAATATAAACAATTGCACAAGAAATTTGGATGATAAATGGACATTTCTATTAATATAAAAATATAGATACAATGTGAGAACCTCTATCGACACCTCGTTGGAACCGGGAAAAGGAGTCCCTCTACCTGGGCCTCCACCACTTCAATCCTACATACAAGGTAAAAGCACATAAGGGAATGGATAGTTTGGGTGATGAACACAAATGGTTCTATTAACAATGATAGAGGGTTGTAGACTAAATTATATTGGTAATGGGGAAAAAATTTCTATAGTCTCTTTACTATCTAAGTCTCTCCCTTTCCAATGCTTCACAATCACTAAATATATTTCCCTCCAATGGGAAATGGAGGGTCCAATTGGAGCATTTCTTGGCATATGGAAGGACGAGGATCAAGGTATTCGTTACGTAATGGGGAAAACTCCAAATATTTTTTCTGTTTTGTCACAATACTAGATGCATGTATGTTTTAGTTGTTCAAGATGCATATATGTGAGATGGATAGATGATGGCCCACATATGTCTTCAAATATGAAATTTAAAGGGTTAAATTGAAGCATCAAGTCTATAGTGAGTAAAAGGGTTATATGGAGTCTACATAGGGACAATGGAAGTCCACGAGGGCATGATGCATGAGGTGTAGCATATCATGCTATAACAGTTCCCAACAAAGTGACTCTTCTAATCAAGACATCGACTACCTTGTTAGTCTTTCTAGTCTTCTACTTCAATACAAAGGTATACCTTTGCATGAAATCAACTCATTTCATATGCCTCTGATTTAACTTTTTATGAGTATGTAGGTATCTCAAATCTGTGCAGTCAATGAACAACACAAATTATCTAGGAAAAAGGTAATGCCTCCATTTATTCAATGGACGAATAAAAAAACATAAAATTATTTGTCATAGATAGAATACTTCTCATTAGATTCATCAATATTTTCACTAAATATATTGATTGGTTGACCCTCCTAAGTCATCATACCTCCAATTTCTATCTCACTTGTGTCGTAGTCGACTTGAAATTCTTTTTTAAAATCTAGAAGAGCTAGAGTTGGGCTCTATATCACCTTTTGCTTTAGCTTCCAAAAATCTTGTCGGATTGACTATCCACTTGAACTTGCCCTTTTTCATGCACATTGTTAAGGGTGCACACAATCAATTGGAACGTTTTATGAACTTGTGGAAAAATCTATAAATCACATGAAAAATACTCACCTCAATGTATTCATCAGTTTATGCCACTCGAGAACTACCCTTACTTTCTCCAATTTCATCCTCAAACCTTGTCTATAAATTAAAAATCCCATATAGACCAATTCCTTATGCATGAAGGAGCACTTATGTAGGCTCACCATAAGCCTCTCTTGACTCAGGATCTGCAAAAATTGTTGTAGGTGCGACAAGTGTTCTTCTCTACTCTTAGTAAAATCAGTATGTCGTTTAGGTATACAATGACAAATTTCCACAGAAATGGCTCCGGCACTTTTTTCCTTAGCCTCATGAATGTGGTTGGCACATTGGTTAGTCCAAATGGCACAAGAATCCATTCATACAACCCTTCCTTCATTTTTAATGTTATCATCCATTCATCGCTTTCTTTTATATGGATGTGATGGTATTCAATTTTTAAGTCAATCTTGGTGAAGTATGTTGTTCCACTGAAGCAATCAATTAAGTCATCCATCCTTGGTAATGGAAATCTATACTTCATCATAATTTGGTTCATATCCCTTAAGTCAGTACAAATCCTCCATTCTCCTCCCTTCTTAGATGCTAATACAGAACACACAACACACATACTAAGTCTTTCTCTAATCAATGCCATGTCCAACAACTCTTGGAGTTCTTGGTTCAAATCAACATTCTCCATTGGAATAATTCTATGTGTTTCCTTGTTTTGTATACTCGGCCCTAGAATCAAGTTTATTTGGTGTGATATGCTTTGTATCTATGGTAATCCATTTGGCACCTCCTCGACCATTATGTCCTTGAAATCCAAAAACAATTATACAACATTCATCAATACTTCTTTAGTTGGCCCATCGACACTTGGATCTTTGGCAATAACTACAAATCAATTTTGTTGCTTCTCTTCCTCCTTCAAGAATTCTTTTTTCAACTAAATAAAAACTTCCTTTTCCCAATATCCACTTTCATTTCCTCGACTATTCAAATCCACTTCGACTCATCAAATAGGGGAATCATCCATAAGCTTATGTCATGCTTCTCAACTATAACTATGTTTCAGAAACTATCATATAACATGTTTTGGTTGTATTTGCATAGTCAACCCAAAAATAGGTGACATGCATCCATCAGAATCACATCACACAACACCTTTTCATGCAACCCTTAAATATTGAAATGGATTAAGCATTGTTGTTTCACTGTGACATGATAACCCTTGTGAAACTATGATACCTTATACCCATTTGGGTGTGGTCACAATTTTAAATCCAACCTGTTGATTACCACTATCGAGACCATATTCTCCATGTTAACTCCATCAAAAATGGTCATATAAAATCTATCCAAAATCCTCATCTTCATTGAGAATATGGATTTCCTCTACATTAGTTCTTTCTCTTCCTGGCACATTTACTGCAATACTATTCATTGGACCGTTAGGTTTTGACATTTATTTGACAATAATTATCCTAATTTCCCCTTCATAGTTGAACTAGCTTTGTTGTCACTTGAATTATGTCTTCCTATTGATCTATGTTATGCAAATATTTTGGGCACTCATATGCCTTGTGTCAAGTTCTATACATTTGTAGAAGAAAACCTTAGACAATACTTTTAAAAAATATATCCTTTGAATCATATAAATTTCTTATTAGACTTGATCATCTCTATCATCAACCTACTCAGTTATATTCTCAATGTTGTTAGAATAATCAACCCATAGTATTTACCCACTTAGACATTATTTCATTTATTTTGTCTTATTTGCCTAGTCCATGAGTCCCACCATGTGCAAGTTGTCAATTGCCTATCCATAGAGGTCAAAATTGCCATTATTGACTCATGGAGTGCTTGGGAAAGTCCTGGGAATCAAATATACTTTATTCCTGGCCTCCTAGGCGCCCTTCTGCTTTTTCTGCTTTGTTGACTTCTTTTCCAGTTTTTAAAGCACATAAGGAAAGCTAGACTAGGTGAGGTGAACCTGTTTTATTCCCCTTTCATCCTCCACTCTTTCCTCCATCCAAGAGCATGTATGAGCTTCCATTTGACCACTCTTTAGCTTTCCCATGCGCCCTTGCTAATTCGTGGGGTCCTTGATAGATTTGGGATCAGCTTTTTACACCTATGGGGGATTTTCCTATTTTGGGTAAGCCCGCTTTATGCTAGATTTGGATGCTTCCTTATGCATTCGATTTGCTCATGTATTCTCTATATTCAGCAGCCTATGTTATTACAGGGTTGGCAATTGTACACTCAGTTAATATAATTTTGTGTTGCAGCTCCATATTCAGTCTCCATTGTTGATAATTTGCATGATCAATTGTTAATTGCTGTGAGTGAAATTAATCTACTACAGGCCTAAATTTCTACAAATTTTTTATGCAACATATCCTCATTGTTGTGCCTTTTTTACAACCACTAAATCATTTTTTAACATCCTCATTGTTTGGATGCATTCTTTAAAGGTTTGATGGTGTTATAGAGAGAAAATTCCTATGGCTTGGTGTATACCACAACAAACAGTTTTGACACTAGAAATCAATATTTCCCAATATGAAAGAGAAACCAAACATCTAACACTAAGGGATATCAAATTCTACCTTGTTCCAGACGGTTGAAGTAGATCCCTGTTGAGATTTCCACTTCATGCTTGTGTTAGCAATTCACTCCTAACAATAACAAACAAGACAAGCATGCTATATAATAGTGTGTTAGACCTACTCTAGGATATATATTCAATGATTCATAAACAATTAAACATATCCATGGATTCAATATTCATATTCAATTGCACATAGTTGGACAGAAAAAGATATTTCTATTAATAAAATCATACATTAAAATAGTGACAACATTTGTCAGCACATCTATGAATCGGAGAAACCGAGTCCTCCACCTGGGCGTCCACCACCTTAATCCTCCATCTCTCGATAGCAAGCTCACAAGCAAAGGAAATCTTGGGAAGAACACAAAGTTCTCCAAAGGGACAAATGGATGCAGACTCAAGTATATGCAAACTATGGCAACAATGGACTATATTTTACTTGCTCTTCAATTCCTCCTCTTCAATGTATCCAAGGAGTTCCTTATATAGCATTCCAAAAGGGTAATGGAGGGTCGAATCCAAGCATTCTAAAGGCATTTGGAAGGCCAAGAGTCAAGTTATTTGGACTCCCATGAGGAAAAGTACAAAAATATTAGGACCTATGAACACATCCCGATATACGCGGGTCTAAGGTTAAAATTCGCATGAACACGCGAGTATGGGATTAAAAGTCACGTCCAACAATAAATAGAGGTTTTTTAGGGATGATATTGGAACATCAAAGGATAATACAAGTCCATGGGGTCTAATATTCTACAGAGGGACATGGAAGGCCATCAACATGTGGTAAAATCAGCTATAATAGATGTCCCCTAATGTGTGAGGTCATAGGGGTAACATGATGGCTGAAATACATTATAAAATCCATCCCAAAAGTGGAGTAATGAAGACCCGGGTGGAAGAACCAGCCACTCATCAGTATAATACAATAATCAATCTCTGCATATGACTGCAAATACATATAGCAGTCCCAGTTACATAAGAGTACAATGGCCATGAATAGGCATTATATACAAAATGTGATACAAAATGTGACATGTGTGGTTATCACCATGTATAATATACAATAGATCAGAATCTCTATAGTGGATGAAGATGTACAATAGATCAATACCTCCATAATGACTGAAGATATATGGTATATAGTGAAATCAAATCACAAGAGCTGAAATCTCATGAACACTTGCATGATCAAGGAGGTATCATATATGGAATGCCACCAAGATGGAAGGTCTTCTACTTGAACTGCTACAGGTACATGCCCTACTATGCGAATAGTTGTGTCAAGGTCGAACATAGTAGTCCAATGTCTTATTACTGGTCATTGATGTATACAGTTAACAGACACGACATCACCCACTGATAATGAAAGTGGGAATCAAGGTACAGAGTGCAATCTAAAAAGTGTGAATAGATGTGTTGAGGTCGAACAATAGGAAGAATCCATTGATCAGGGGACATATATGTATTCTGAAAATTGGAAATGGTGAGAGAACCTACCATTGATGACTGTAAGTCTCAAGGAACTTAAATGACTCTAGACTCCTATTCCAGAATAAATTATTTGATGTCGATGGAATGGAATCTACTGGAAGGAGGGAATTAAGGCATCCCCCGTCAACCAACACAAGGTACTCAGTAACGTTATAATGTGGAAGAACAAGATGTGCATGAACCAGTAACAATATCGGGAATAGCCAACATGCAAAGTCAAGATAACTAAGGAATGGCCAACTCGTGCTTCAAATTCCTTCAAACAAGAGCATAAAGGTGAATGGTGACTGAAGGTAGGCAGCATGGAATTGATATGAAAACTGGGACATCTCTGTGACATAGGAGGCATCGAAAGAGGCTCCATAGGGACTAAAATATTAACCAGTCGGTGGAGATAAAATCAAAGTAACGAGTACAACTCCTAAATTAAAACTAATAACCCAACCAATGGATGTGATATACAATTCTCTATTCGAAGGCGATACGACTCAACTGTTTCCAAAGATAACATATTTTCCTATCTGGCTTTTTGGTTTTTTTATTTTTTTGGAATTTTTATCTGGTGTGATATGCTTTGTATCTGTGGAAATCCATTCGATGCCTCCTTGACCATTATGTCCTTGAAATCCAAAAACACTTATACAACATTAATCGAGACTTCTTTAGCTGTCCCACCAATGCTTGGATCTTTGGGAATAACTACAAATTGATGTTGTTGCTTCTCTTCCTCCTTCAAGAATTTTTTTGTCAAACAAATAAACACTTCCTTTTCCCAATATCCACTTTCATTTCCATGTCTATTCGAATCCGCTTTGACTCATCCAATAGGGGAATCAGTCGGAAGCTTATGTCATGCTTCTCAAATATAACTATGTTCTGGAAACTATCATATAACATGTTTTGGTTGTATTTCCATCGTCGACCCAACAATAGGTGGCATGCATCAATTAGAATCATATCACACAACACCTTGTCATGCAACCCTTGAATATTGAAATGGATTAAGCATTGGTGTGTCACTGTGACATGATAACCCTTGTGAAACTATGATACCTTATATGCATTTGGGTGTAGTCACAATTTCAGATCTAGCCTATTGATTACCACTATGAAGAACAGATTCTCCATGTTAACTCCATCAACGATGGTCATATCGAATCTATCCAAAATGATCACCTTCCTTGAGAAGATGGATTTCCTCTACAGTGGTTCATTCTCTTCCTAGCACATTTACCCAATATTGTTCATTGGACCGTTAGGTTTTCACATTTCTTTGACAATAATTCTCCTAATTTCCCCTTCACAGTTGAACTAGCTTTGTTGTCACTTTGAATTTTTTCTTCCTATTGATCTATGATATGCAAATATTTTGGGCACTCATATGCCTTGTGTCAAGTTCTATACATTTGTAGTAGAAAACCTTAGACAATACTTTTTTTTTATAACAAAAAACAGTTAATTTGATTGTGAAGTAGGACGCTGGTTTTTTTTGGCAATACCAATCAACCAATTTACATTATTCAGATAAAAAAAAGTTTGCTGAGAGACTAACAGAGAAGAGGGAATCTCCCAAGAAATACAAATTACAATTTCTTAGAAACACAATTATGGAATACAATGGGAATAACTGGCTTCCCCATTGATGCTTAGAAACCCTTGCAGAATAAGGCAGGCTTTATTAGCCAGGTCATCAGCGATAGGGTTTAATTCCTAAAGAATATGGAAAGATTCAACCATATCAAATTCTTTGAATCTAACCCGAATTCTCTATAGTAAAATGTTCAGAGCATAATTATTGAAATGGTCAACAGTATTTAAAACTCTTATCAGCAGCTCTAAGTCACCAAATATTTGGACAGTCTTATGACCATTCTCCTTAGCAATCTAAGCTACCATGAAAAGGATATAGCTTTCAAATTTAGACAATACTTTTAAAAATATATCCTTTGGATCATATAAATCTTCTTATTCTTCTTGATCATATCTATCCTCAACCTCCTCGTCCTTATTCTCAATGCCTTCTGCATCATATCCTCCTTTTTGTGCCTTTTTACAACCGCTAAATCATTTTTTAACATCCTCATTGTTTTCACGCATTATTTAAAGGTTTCGTGGTGTTATGGAGAGAAACTTACTATGCCTTGGGGTGTAACACAACATACATATTTGACACTAGAAATCAATCTTTCCCAATATGCAAGAGAAATGAAACATCTAACACTAAGGGATATCAAATTGTACCTTGTTCCATACGGTTGAAGTAGATCCCCGTTGAGCTTTCCACTTCACTCTTGTGTTAGAAATTCACTCTCAACAACAAAAAGCAAGACAAGCTTGCTATCTAATAGTGTGTTATACCTACTCTAGCATATATATTCAATGATGCATAAATAATTAAACATATCCATGGATTCAATATTCATATTCAATTGCACATAATTGGATAGGAAAATATATTTCTATTAATAAAATCAGATATTACAATAGTGACAACCTCTATCGGCACGTCTATGAACTGGAGAAACCGAGTCCTCCACCTGGGACTCCACCACCTCAATCCTCCATCTCTCGATATAAACATCAAAAGAAAAGGAAAGCTTTGGAATACCACAAAGTGCTACAAAGGGGCAAAGGGATTCAGACTCAAGTATATGAAAACTATGGAAAAAATGGACTATAGTTTTTTTTCTCTTCAATTCCTCCTCTTCAAGGGGTTCCTCATATAGAATTCCAAAAGGGTAATGGAGGGTCAAATATGAGCATTCTCAAGGAATTTGGAAGGCCAAGAGTCAATTTATTCGTACTCCCATGAGGAAAACTCCAAAATTATTTTCACTTATGCACACATCTTGATGTATGCGGGTTTGAGGTCAAAATTCACGTGTACACACAAGTATGGGATTGAAAGTCATGTACAACAATAAACAGGGTTTTTTAGGGACGATATTGGAACACCAAAGAATAATACAAGTCCATGGGGTCTAAAGAGTCTGCAGAGGGACAGGGAAGGCCATCAACATGTGATCAACCATGTGTGGTAAAATCAGCTATAATAGATGGCCGCTAATGTGTGAGGTCAGAGGGGTAACATGATGCCCAAAATATATTATAAAATCCATTCCAAAAGTGGAGTAATGAAGACGTAGGTGGAAGAACCAGCCACTCATCAATATAATAAAATAATCAATCCTTGCATATGACTGCAAATGGATATAGCCATCCCAGATACATAAGAGCACAATGGCCATGAATAGGAATGATATACAAAATGTGACATGTGTGGTCATCGCAACGTACAATATACAATATATAAGGATATCCAAAGTGGATGAAGTTGTACAATAAATCAAGATCTCCATAATGACTAAAGATATCTGGTGTACACTGGAATCAAATCACGAGAGCTGAAATCTCATGAACACTGGATTGATCAAGGAGGTAGCATATATGGAATACCACCAAGCTATAAGGTCTTCTACACAAACCTCTACAAGTACATGCCCTACTATGTGAATATATGTGTTGAGGTCGAACATAGTATTCCATCGTTTGATTATCAGTCATTGATCTATACCATTAAAAGACATGAGATTTCCCACCAATAATGAAAATGCGAATCAAGGTACAGAGTGCAATCTAACAAGTGTGAATAGATGTGTTGAGTTCCAACACTTGGAAGAGTCGATCGATCAGGGGACATTGATATATTCCCAAAACTATCGATGGTAAGAAAAACTACAATTGATGACTTTAAGTCTCAAGGAACTCAATTGACTCTAGACTCCTATTCCAGGATAAATGATCTGATGTCGATAGAATGGAATCCACTTGAAGGAAGGAATTAAGGAATCTCCCATCAGCCAACATGAGGTACTCAGCAACATTGTATAATGTGGAAGAACAATATGTGCATGAACCAGTAACAGTACTGGGAATGGTCAGCATGCAAAGTCAAGATAACTACGGAATGGACAACTCAGGCTTAAACTTCCTTCGAACAAGAGCATAAATGAGAATGGTGATTGAAGGTAGGAAGCATGTACTCGATATGAAAACTGGGAAATCTCTATGAAACAGGAGGCATCAACAGAGGCTCCATAGGGACTATAAGCTTAGCTAGTCGGTTGAGATAAATTTAGAGTAATGAGTACAGCTCCTAAATTCAAACTAATAACCCAACCAATGGATGTGATATATAGTGCTATGTTCAAAGGAGACACGACTCAATTGTTGCCAAAGAGAACATCTTTTCCATTCCATATTTTTGTTTTTTTTTGGGGGGGAAATTTTTGGATATTTTGAAAAGCTTGAAAAGGAATAAAAGTGCTTTATAGTATAAATCTAGGAGGAGACGAGTGTCAAGGGGAAATGAAACTAGTTCCAACTAGTGGAACATGCCTATGCTCAATGCAAGCATATATGTGTAGGATAATGACACTCGAGCGAACGTCTCCTCCTGGTAAAAGGGATGATCAAGCTACAAAAGATGTGTAAAAAGGATTTGCTTGGCTAGAAATGAGACAAGCTGAGGCTATATGTCTGATAACTCAAACTCAGGGAGCTGACATAAAGCTCAAGAAGGAAAGAAAAACTCATGAAAATGCAACCACAACTTGATATATACAAGGGTGTCTCGGGGAAATGGATAGCATAAATTTCAAGAGGAGAATGAAGCTCTTGCTCAAAGACATGCCAAGACTAAAAGGACTCCCACAACCTAAAGGAGAAATATCAACATGGGCATGAAATGCAATATGGGATATAACTAGGGAACACATGTATGGAAAAGCTCTACCATTCACACAAAGCCACTTCTAAAAGAAGCAAGAAGGTTATGTGACATCATGGATTGGGTTCGTACCTAAGGTTAAGATGAAACAATCATAAGGTCATGCGAAAATGTAGGCGTATGTGAAATCCTCACCTATATGCCAATTTAGACATGATACCTATAATAAACATGAACGGGCCGAAGTATCGGTCAAATCACCCTCAAAACACACTCCTACAACATCCTATTAGTCCAAACGGTCCAAAATGGTATGAAACAGTTAAAAACTATAGGAAGTGGGTAAAAATTTCAAAAAAAATTGTATAAAAGAGTGAAAGATTAAAAATTCTCATACCATTTTGAAAATTCACCCACCGTAGTGCATTTGCGTCCAGAATTTCAAGAGCTGATTCTGGGAGCATCGTCTGGAAAAATCACTCTGTGTTTGGTTGAGGTAATTACCCAAGCCCTTCTCTTTCACTTTCATTCAAAAATTTTAAATTTTAGTGGTCAAAATTTGTGTTTAGGCCACCCCAAAATGTGCATTTCTGCCCACGTGGAAATTGGGTCTTTTTCCGCGTATAGGGCTAGGTATACGCGGAAAATACCAGGATACCTGCGTCCATACATGGCTATTGTGAAAATAGTCATGTATAGGGCCACAAATGCAATTTTTAAAGGAAAATACTAATGAAACTAAAAAAAAATTGTGCAGGATGGTGCTAGAATGGAGAGAGAGGGAACATGGTGATGTTGAAGATATTGTGTAAGATTATCTGATCGCTCAAGAAGCATTGAGGGCTTGTGAGTTGTATAATTTTTGGATCCTTAGTAGTTTAAGAGCCAATGCAAGGCTACTCTAGCTTCTAGTAGACTGGGATCCATATTTTGAAACCTTTCAATTGGATGGGATGTCACTCAGCATTGAGGTTGAGGATATATATTTCATCATAAGTTTTTCTCAGAGAGGGGATATGGTGAAGGTTCGATACCATGGGACAAGAGATAGGATGACTATAGAGGAGTACATAGCTATGTATTTCCTTCCTGATACAGAGAAGGTTGGGATTCAAATCTTGACAAATACCATCCAGAACCTGGGGCTAAAATCCATACTATTGGCACTAGGCAAAATCCTAGGTTTAGCATCACTCCACCAGGCCTCAAGGCCAATGATTTTATATGCAGTGGAGTGCACATAACCTATGATATATGACTGGAGTACCTTGCTTCTAAGAAACATGAAGCAATATCTCAATGATTGCAACATGGGCAGGATACAGAACTTTGGGTTCAACAGCATACTAAGCGCATTCATTTTTGAGAGGGTGTCAGGGATAAGCCCTAGAGTTTACATTTCTCCACACGAAGTTAGGGATCTGGATCAGCTACATAGGGCCAATGTCATGTGGAGACTGGGAGGGGGAAGAGTAGCAAACCCCTACTTAGAATACTTATTCCTCTGGTGGTGGAGACAGATCATTGCCATAGAACACTACCCCTATGCAGGGATAGACTTCCGCAGAGATTTGGATATGCCCCTATGACCAAGATCAGTATATGGAGACATAGGTAATTAACCCCAAATCAGTTTTGTTTTTTAAGTTATTAATTTTTTTTGTATTTTTTCATATATGAAATCAAAAGCCATGTTTTTGGTGTGCTGACACATAATGAAACTATACCATGTACATGCAGATGTAAGACCATGACGTCCAGAAGGATTTCCTCATCATCGACCGAGGGGAAGAGGTTATGAGATAATGGGTGTGGATTCGGAGTAGATTCTCCAAAGCATCCACAAAAAATTTGTTCACTTGACACAGAGGTTTCCCATGGCGCAAGTCTTGGACTTTCTTGAGGCCATGCAGTGCCAGGTCATTGGGGTAACATAGGCATGGGTTCGATTATTTTGTCAGCTAGCTAGAGCCATGGTGTGCTACCATGATCAACACCCTCCTCCACCTCAAGCTTAGAGACCTAGGTGTATATTTTGTATGACCATGTAGTATATTTTGGTGGCTCGAAAGCCTCAATTTTGTATATGACACTTATGTATTATGATGTCACCTTTTTGGACTTAATAAAAAATATTTATGATGATCAATTTTATTCTATTTACATGTGTAAAATGTGTTTGTGAAACAAATTCCAATCTAGTACATAGTGAGCATATGAATGATCAACTTGATTAAAATTTCTTGGAATGTGAATGTATCTTATACTCTGAAATTTTCATTCTAGCAATCTTACATGCAAGAATCTTTGTAACAATGTTGGATCCCTAACATGATACAATCCATTAAGTTGTGATACAACTAATTGTGAATCAAGACGTACCTCAAGAGAATGAACACCATGTGAAATGGCATCCCGCAATAACTCAATCACAACACTATTTTCAGCAACATTGTTCGATGAAGGCTGTAAACATACGCCTCTGAAAGACAACACCTGACCCGTAGGAGTATAGATTACCCAAGTAATTGAAGCTGAGTTTTGAGTGTGGCAGATAGCACCATCAGTGAATCCTATGTAAATGAAAGACTCCATCAACATCTACCATAAAAAATAAAAGCTAATCAACAAACCCGGTCACCATAAGAAGACTTAACTATGCAATGCAAAAAATGTACAATAATATACAAAATGTAAGCCCTAACTGAAGATCATGCTAGTAATTTTTAAGATGCATCCCATTTCTAGGATCTTCCAAGGATCTCCCTTCATAATCCACAAACTCATAGTCACCTTTCTCTAAGACATGTTTAACCATGTAAGAACCATCCACATCGGGTTGAACTTTCCTGCCCCCAAGGGTTCCTTAGCTTGATCTGAAAAAAGTACCAAGTCACCTTCACTCAACCTCGTAGGATGAACAAACTTATTATACTAGACCTTAACACAAATCTTGTTAACTTTGAGAGCCACTAAAGCAACTGGGCATTGCTCATCAAGGTGCTCCAAGTGGGCCACATGTTCTTCCAATGTAGAAGTCTCTGGTAAATTCTCCACGACTATCTTCAAAGAAGGCATTTCACATTCAACAGGTAATACTGACTCCATCCCATGCATAAGCTTATAGGGAGAAAAATGGGTGGAATTATTAACCGTGGTTCTATAGGCACACAAAGCAGGATACAACATGATATGCCAATTATTCTTGCTATGTGCGATGGTTCGTTGGAGAATGGACTTAAGTGATTTGTTAACTGCTTCAACCTATCCATTCGCTTGAGGATAATAAGAAGAAGAATTCTCTTGATTATACCCTAACTTTGAAGACAATTCTTCCATCATTTTATTTTGAAAGTGCTTGCCATGGTCGGTGACAAGCTCCATCGGAATGCCAAACCAGGTGATAATCTGGTTAAATACAAAATGAGCAGCTATTTCACCATCATATTTGATAGTGCACATAGACTCCACCTATTTCATGAAATAATACACATCCACAATAATATGATGGTGCCCCCCAGCTGAATCTAGGTTACAATCCATAAAATCGGCCCCCCACTTGGTGAAGGGACCAACAGTGATAATAGGATGCAAAGGGGTCAGACATGAATTCATATTACGTGCAAACAACTAGAAAAGGTGGCACCTCTTTACCACATTAACATAAGATTTAAAGATAGATGGCCAAAAATAACCCGCTCTCAAAAAAATTTGGGCTGTAGAAATTCGAGATAAATGACCACCACACACCCCTCCGTGGCAATCATTAAGCATGAACTCAGCCTCTTCATGAGTTAAACAACAACGTAAAATGGAATCAACTCCACGACGGTACAAAGTATAATCCACTATGAGGTATTTCTTATCTATGTCACGTAGTCGCCGCGGCTCATCTCATGAGAGGTGAGTAGGAACCTACAATGTTTGCAAATAAACAATAATATCTACATACCAAGGGTCCACTGTTGAGGTGCGAAAGATATGCTCATCAATAAGAGATTCCTCATGAACCTCTTCTTCATCCAAATTTGGAAAATCCGATATGAGATCAACAAATATTAATGATTTCTTCGACTTTTCCGAAACAAAATTGAGATCACACTCCTGCAATATCACAATGCATTTATTATACTTTCCTCCAATCATCCTTCTGGTGAGGACGAATTGAAATGGATTAATGTGAGCTATGACCAAATTTTTTGTGAAGGAGGATGTAATGCCTCAAATGCTCAACCACATGGATGGTGGCTAAGGTTTCGGATAAGATATTATATGACATGCTCATGGAGCTCCTCATCCTCTTGAACCAAAACCATACCAACCGTCTCTTGAGACGTAGCCACATAAATCAGAAATTCATGAATATAGTCTAGTGGGTTAAGCATGGGGGTCGATGCCAAGGATTTATTAAGAGCATCAAAAGACTTCTGGGCTCACTCATCCCAGTAAAGAGGGGTTTTTGTCTTCAACAAATGCATGAATCCTTTAGTCAAATTGGAAAAATTGTCTATGAACCTTCGCAAGAAGTTCACCATACCTTGTAAACATTGAAGATGTCAAATGTTATGTGGGGGAGACAATTGAATTATTGTCTCAACCTTTAAGGGATCGACTGTAATACCCTCTTTGGACACGATGAATCCTAGTAAACAACCAACCTTCACACAAATGATGCACTTGTGAGGGCTTAACTGAATTTGATAATGACGACATATTTCGAAAACTAATCGCAGATGACAAAAATGACGCACTCTGAAATGAGAGTGAGCAGCTAGATCATCCAAATAGACTTCAATAATATTTTTGAGTTCATAGAAGGAAAAGGTCATGGCCTGTTGAAATGTAGTTCCACTATTTTTAAGGCTGAAGGGCATCTTCCGATATGTAAAAGTTCCATAAGGAAAAATAAATGTAGTCTTATGTTGGTCCTTGGGTTTAATCTGTATCTAATTATATCTGGAAAAGCCATCCTTGAAAATAAAAAACCTCACTTCCCACAACCCCAACCAAAATTTGATCAATAAATGGTGCAGGGAAATTATCTTTAGGATAGGATCGATTTAAATCATAGAATTTAGTGCATATTCGGATCGCTCCTTGCTTCTTATCCACCAGAGCAAGATTTGAAACCTACTGAATCAAGGGAACGAGATAGATAAAACCAACTTTGAGTAGTTTCTCTAACTTTGCTTTAATAGCCGACGCTTTCCTAGGATTCACGACATGCAAATGTTGTTGAATTGGATTTGCATCTAGATAGGTTTTTATTTTGTGTTTGACGATGCAAAGGTCTATTCCCAACATTTACTCATATGACCAAGCAAGAACATCATGAAATTATTTCAAAATATCAATATACTCTTTAATCTCATTGGGGGAACAATCCACCCCAATGTAAATGTTTTCAATCTTACCAAGATCACGAGAAATATTGATAGGTATTGTAGGTGATAGGTTCACCATGATCTCTTTATAAATATGACTAGGATATCTTAATGGGACCACAGGGATACCAAATTTCTCACTTAGAGTCACCCTAAAGTCATTACACTCTAAATGATCAAGCTTAGGGAGGAAATACGATCTATGGTGCATCTCTCCCTGACGTTTTTATATCCCTGATATAGCCTCAAGAATAGCTTCATCAGATGAAAAAACATCATCAAGGAAGTCATGAGAGTGAGATGAATATACTTCCCAAGTAGGAAGAACATAATGGTCCTCCTCCTCTGTCCGCAAAGAGGAAGGACTAGGATCTACAACATGATCAAGATTCACTTGATACTGTTAATAGGAATTCTCAGCCAGCCAGGACACTGCTTGTTCCTCTGCAATGTAAGACACAACTACATAACAAAAAGACATAGAAACATATCCTTTCCTTGAATAATTAAATCAGTTAACATAAAACACATTATACCTCAACCTTGGATCTCTTTATCTTCTCTCTAGAAAGTCCATGCAACGGTTCAATATCTACAAAAGAGATCAGAAGACAAACAAAAAGGATGAGAGCATCATGATAACTGACTATCCATATTGGTGATGAAGGAATCCAATAATATTTACTTACAAATACTGCAATAAAATATAGGAAATGGAAATGTCTTTGTATTAATATATGGATGACAAAGAAGTACAACCAAAAGCCTTGATGTTGATGGCTTCTATTTTAATCAAGAATGTCTACAATATCCTATGACTATGAAGACTTCTCCAAACAAAATATACCTCTACTTTGCCTCTAATTTAGACTTCAAACTAGTAGCATAAGGATGCTTTTTCTAGCCTCCTCCACTCTCCTCATGAAGGCTTCATTTATAGGCCTAGAACCCATGGGATGACTTGACAAAAGGATAGAATGAGATCCCTATAGGTGAGGGAGGTGAATGCCACCTCTCCTATGAATATTGGAACTAATTCCATGAAGGATTCCATACAGAAGCTTCCAGAAACATTTTTTTTCCTTTTTACTAACCATCGGCGCTCTTATCCAAACTGAGAGGAGCATCGACCTAGGGTTTTTTCCAAAAAAGAGGGAAAATGACGCATTTTGCTCAAATGAGGCAAGCATTGTCAATGCTCTGTGCAAAATACAAGGAAGCGTCATCCCTTCTAGGTCAAGGAAAAAAGTGTCCAAGGTGACCCAGACAAGGATTTTTGGGAGGTTAATAGGAAACATGAAAATCTTCTTAAGGCTGACAACCAGTGTGATATTTTTAGGTGCAACATAATGCCCCCCAAATTATGAATCTAGAAGAAGGTGATAGGTGAAATAGTTTGCGAAGTTTTCAGTCGGATACAAAGGAAAAGAGAGATAGACTCATATAGGACTGGTACCTGAATTTATCCAACCCAATCATAGTTGCAGACAAATACACTGCAGATCTATGATGATGTCCATGCCATGGCTACTAATGATACACTGTATATCCATGAATAATTGCTATGAGAAGTAGGACATAGATACAAGATATACAAAGTAGATCTATGCCTCTCAATGTCCGATATGGAAAATAGCCACCAAACATACAATGTGGATCCTTATCATGACTGTGACTGATCTCCAAACACAACCTAAGCATATAAAATAATGATGTTAGCCTAACCACTCATGGTATTTATTCCAATCTCTAAATGATACGAATCTAACTATGTGATTACAATGTCTTGATCTTGAACATGGTAGAGACCACTTGATTACCAGTCAATAATGTAAACTGTTAACAAGTGTGAGGGTAATCATCATTGATGTCAACAATCCCAAAGGTATCTCAGTACATACCATCGAATGTGAATAAAGGAATCGAATTCGAACACTTGATGAGATATTTCAATTAATATTCAATGATGTAAACTCATGTCTAAAGTGAGGTATCCTGCCATTGAGGCATGCAGGACCAAGGTACTATATAGGTTTCTAGGTCCAATTCCTGGATAATGATTTGAAGTCGACAGGAATATACTTGTCACATGAGGGCCATGATGATTCCCACATCAGTGACACAAAAATAGGAACAAAAGTTTATTTAAAGTAGCAGAACGACTCATACAATGAATGACTCTTAAGGACAAGTGAAGTTAATGATGAGTTTTGATTCTAGGAGAAACATCCTTTGAACAATTTGACGTCATGACACATGACTTGGCAGCTTCAACTTAAATGAGAATAGAACCAGGTGTAATGCAAACAATTTGACAAATAATTCTTTGAATTGACTCAAAGGAGTCAGGTGACTCACAAAAGTGGATCGACTCAAAGACAAGCTGAAAACTCAACCGTTTAGATATGCAAATGCAAATAGGTGCCATGTTCAAAGTTGGACTATAGAGTACTACCATATAAACATATTAAAACCATTTCCCTTTCCTTTAATTTCCCTAACTTGAAAGGTGAGTACCTCTTTTCATTTTTATGAGTCCAAATAGGGTAACAAACACTCATTGAAGCTCATCAAGTGATGAGTCCACTCTCATATTGTTCACAAACCTGAGAAAGGAGGGGTTTGTTCCCAAATAGAGTCTTTCATCATGTAATTTTGTCAGTTCGATGAAAGAAAAATCATTTTTCCTTTCATGTTTAGAGAGTTTGAAATGATTAAGAAGACTCCAAAAAAGGTCCTTTTTCATAAATAAGGCCAATCAGTCCAAAAAAGAGTTAACCTACCCCCGACTAGTCGACCCTTCTGATTCTTTTACAAGCGTAAACACAACAAGTTCGCTTGGCAATATTTTTGTGTTTTGAGGAGACTAAAAAGAGCTTAAATATAACTCTCGAACCAAGATCCTTTTTCATAATCCATTTTTACGAGTCTGGAAAAGCGAAAAAGTATAATCGACACCTTTCTATTGGAATTTTAATGAGCATGTAAAAAGTAAAAACAACGCTCAGTATTTTTTCAGTTTTTCTCTAACCTCGAAAAAGACAAAAATAGCTTAAATATTAACCATGACCCAACATTCACCTCAAAAAAATCAAAAAATACCATTAAAAGCCATTTTTTCAAAACTATAGAAAGTAAAAAATAAAAATCCACTTTTACCCAAATAATTTGGATTTCAAAATTAAATAAATTACAATGCATATTTGAAAACCCCAAACATTCTATAAATAGAAAGGGTAGGTAAGTTATTTTTACCACTTTTTTTTAACCATTTGTGAGTTTTTGGAAGATGGATTTTAGAGCAAGAGTTCCTTCGGTGATTTGGCAAGGGCATTCCACTTCATTGTTGCTTCATTATTCATAGAAGAGGTAAGCATTTGATCATATCCTCTTTTCATGTTCAATAAATTCCATTTTGCTTCTTTTGCATATTTTAATTCAAACTCCTAAATTTTTTTTAGTGGTTTAAAAGACAAGATATAGGATAGATATTATTTTTCAAAGATAGGGTAGAGTATTTATCATTCCAACAAAGGTCTTTAGCTAAAATGTCGGGAAAATTTTCCTTCTTTTTAGGGTTTTTTGGTCGTCGGTATGCGTCCTCGACGACGCTCTATCATGATGGGATAGGAGCATTGTTGACACTCTGTCCACAACAAACATGTTCCCGACGCTCTACGTGCCAAGGGAAGGAGCACCGCGCTACTCTGTGCATGAAAGACAACAATGCCGCTGGAAGAGAAAGAAGAAAAATAAAACCCTATGCCACTCAAAAGATGATTTTTTCATCTTTCTAATCTTTATTTTTAATTTATAACATCATTTATATTTCTTTATTTTTCCATGATATACTTACTAATCGTGAATTTTACATGTCACAGGTTCACCATGGTAATTTGGAATGAAAGGGAGCATGAATTCCGAGACACCCAGGCGGTAAATGACCTAGCCACCATTGAGGCTTTACGGAACTGTGGGCTTCTTAAGTACTTCTGGATCTCAGGAATGAAAGAACATGTTTGGTTACTGGAGTACATCATAAACATGTGGAATCCTAACCAATACCATTTTGTTGTGGGAGTCCACATCTATGAGGGCAAGGCCTATGGTTCTATCTGGAGCACGAGGAGGAGAAGGCTCTTTGGATGATATCATCAATCAACATTGCTCATTGGGTACAAAGTCCCAATCTGGCAAGCTAAAGATCAAGTCTCTAGTGGATCTCCCCTTGAGGACATAAGTATATACCATTAGGAAGGTAACAGGTACTAGGGCTTCCCACGTTACCGGCAAATATCACATGTTGTATGCTTTGCAGTGAATGGAGCCCACTGTCTTCAACTGGTGTGAAGGCATGTTGGTGTGTCTAAAGAGTGAACTAAACAATTCCAAAAGAGATAGACTAAAGTAGTTTGGTTATGGAGTGGTGGTGGTGTCTTTTATCTTACAGCAGGTACCTCACATAAGTCCCCAGGTGACCATTACCAGAATGTATCCTAAGGATCCAAGGATGCTTGCATGGGTGACAGCTATGCCTTGTCTCAGAGGTGGAGGAACTAAATTCACTTACGGTTTTGGGTTCTTTCACTAGTTGAGAAACCAGCTACTTATGGTGGAGGACTATGCCTATGAGGGGGAAGACTTATGAAATGACCCAGATCTAGTCTTACCGGAGGGGGAACTGTGAGATGATCGAGGTAAGAAGATATTACCCACTTATGTTTTTTTTAATTTTTAATTTTTTTAATTTTTTATTTTCTGTAGTACTAAGGTAAAAATGTTTTTCATGCAAACATTGGATCTATCCGCCTAGCTGGGATGTCGGCTATTCTAGGCGAGCAGGTACCTAGGATATTATGGTGTAGCACTCCGAATATGTGGAAGAGCTTGGAGATCTTGAGGAGAACCTAAAACACTTGACTATGGGTATCTTTGACATGACAACTGATGAGGTTCCCAGGCATTATCAGTGCCATACCACAGCTGTCTCCAGATGGTTCTCCAAACTACTTCATAGAGTGGCCCAAGCCATTGCGTGCTACCATGAGCACCATGAGGATTAGTCTTCCTTGATTATCATTTTTTGTATATGTATTAATGAAAGCTTCGAAGTTTCAGATTTTTCCCTATGTACATGTATTCTGAACTTTTTATGGTCCTGAATGGGCACTGAAAGCTAGAGATGCTTCAGCCCAAATTATGTATCTCAGTGCTACAACTTATATGTATGTATATATATATATATATATATATATATATATATATATATATATATGACATACTTTTATATTTATAGTCGTGTGTGGAAAATGTNTTTTTATGTTTTCAAATGGACTTTTAAGTGTGAGCAATAGGCCAATCCAATCCATAGTTAGCTAGGGAATCTGCCACAACATTTAAGAGTCTTGGGATGTGATGATATGTAACTTGCTCAAAATACCTCTCTAACAACCTAACTCTTCGGAAAGTACAAAGGAGCATGGGATTTCTAATGGTGTAGACTTGGTAAAGCTGATAAACAACTAGTTCAGAGTCTAGGTAAACCCTAATTTCCCTTACATCATTATCTAGGGCTTCTGCCAGCATTCTGATCACGGCATGGTATTCTGCCATATTGCCAGTGGAGGGACCTAAAAGAATACCCCCTGAACTCGCCACCTCACTTGTAGGAGAGTACAATACCCAAGCTGCTGATGCAAGGTTAAGAGTATATTGATGAGTGCCATCATTAAGACCAATGAAGAAAGCCATCTATCCATCAGAAAAAAGACATGCATAAGTAGGGTTTTATGAAAAAACACATTTTAAATCCCACAAAAGACACACCTCTCAAAGCTTAAGACACACAGAAAACTATAAACAATATTTACAAAGGCTCTATGCTAGATGACTTAGCATAGTACCTTCTGAGGTAGAGCCCATTGTGGGGATCTTCCAAAGGTATCCTGTCGTAATCAACCAATTCATATGCACCCTTCTCTAAAATGTGACTAAAAATATAGGTCCCATGCCACATAGACTCAAATTTTCTTGCCCCCAGTTTGTCATGTTTCTGTTCATAGGTCAAAACTAGATCTCTTTCATTGAAGGAATAGGGTTGGATAGTCCTATAATATTGTATTGTCATTCTTCATTTATGTTCCTCATTATCTAAGGCAGCATCACGTCGAGTGTCATGAAGTTTGTTCATATACAGGAATCTTTCTTTGTCTATAGTGGTATTGGGTAATAATTCCACAATAAGTTTTAAATAATGGATCTCACATTGTATCGGGAGAGTATATTCCAATTCATATACTAGTTGGAAAGGTGTAAAACTGGTGGAAGTTTTGATAGTAGTCCTATAGGCCCACAGTGCAGATAAGAGGTGTAAATGCCAGTTTGACTTGGCTTGCCCTAACATCTGATGAAGCATTTTTTTTAATACTTTGTTTATAGCCTCAACCTAGACATTGTCTTGAAGATAGTATGGTGTATATTTATCATGACAAAACCCTAATTTTTCACTAAGCTCTGCCATCATCTTGTTTTGAAAATGTGACTTATTGTTGGTCACAATGGCCCTAGGAATACCGAATCTAGCAATGATATGATTGAATAAGAATAGTGCACCAGTCTCGCCGTCCTCGGCATATGTGGGAATTTCCTCAGCCCATTTTGTAAAATAGTCCACATCCACAATAATGTAGCCATGCCCCCTGGTTGAGGTAGGTCTACAGTATATGAAGTCTATGCCCCATTTTGCAAAGGGTCCAACTACTAGAACGAGATGAAGCAGAGCTAGATGTGTGCATTTATTGGCAGTAAACATTTGACATGGTGGGAATTTATTGACTGTTTCAATACAATATTTTAAAATAGATCGCCAGAAATACCCGTAACGCAAGATTTTATGGGCAGTAACCAACCCAGAGAGATGACCTCCACAAGCTCCAGCATGGAAATCATTCAGAATGATCTCATCCTCTTCATGTGTAAGGAAACATCGTAATATATAGTCAACACCATGGTGATATAGGGTATAATTCAGAATAAGATATCTTTTGTCACGGTGGCGAATGCGGCGATGTTTGTCTTGAGAGGCAGTAGGCTGGTATCGTAAGGTTTGGAGATACAAAATGATATCTCTGTACCATGGATCAGTCGTGCTAATGAGAAAAAATGATTCATTGGGCAATGATTCAAAGGGCTCTGTAGTCTCATTAGTACAGGGAAGGTCACATATAAGATCTGCAAAAACGAGGGACTTATTGGAAGTACTTTTGACGAATTCTAGTTCAAGCCCTCGGAGAATCACAATCAAATGTGAATATTTTCCCCCAAGCACTTGACATGTAAAAGCATAGTACATGGGGTTGGAATCTAGGTAAACAGTGGTGGTTTGGAGAAAAATATAATGACTGAACTTCTAGACCATGATGACCGTGTCCAGAGCAAGTTTCTCAACATGTGAGTATCGAGTTTTAGAGTCGAGAAGGCTCTTACTAGCATAATAAATCACATGTTCTTGGTCGTGTTCATCTATTTGAACAAGGACCATGCATATAGTAGACAATGATGTAGTCACATACAAGGAATAGTCCTTAGCATAATTTGGTGCTTGTAACACTGGTGCATGGGTAAGTGCATGTTTAAGATTATCAAATGTGCGTTGTGCAAAATCATCCCATAAAAAAGGGTATCTTTCTTGAGCAACCTCCTGAAACTATGTGTCCTTTCTACATAATTGCAAACAAAATGATGTAGAAATTTTTCCTTCCCTTGCAAAATTTGAAGTTCAGTTACATTTGTGGGAGAAGGTAGGGCTAAGATAGCTTCAAGTTTCAAGGGATCTATTTGGATGCCATCTTTGGAAACAATAAAACCAAGAAGTCGGACAACTTCTACACAAAAAACACATTTATCGGGATTGAGATGAATATTAAAATGACGACATCGAAGAAACACGGCTCTCAGATAATCGACATGAATATCCCACTGCTTGGAATGAGTAGGAAAGCCGTCAAGATAGGGTTCCACAACATGTTTAATGTCATGAAAAGAGTAGAACATGGCACGTTGGAATGTCATGCCAGTGTTCTTTAAACTGAAAGGTATTTTATGGTAAGAAAAAGTTCCCCAAGGGCAAATGAATGTCATATTGCGTTGATCTGACGGGACAATCTCAATCTGATTATAGCCGGAGAAGCGTCCATAAAGGAAAAAATAACTCTTTCGACACAATTATCGATTATTTTATCGATATAGGGAGTGGAAAAGTTGTATTTTGGACAAGCTCGATTCAAATCCCTAAAATCGATACAAACCCTAATAGTACCCTATTTTTTGTTCATAGGGACTAGGTTGGACACCCATTCAGTTAATGGTATGGGGTAAATGAAACCAGCCCTAAGAAGTTTCTCAACTTCTTCTTTAATAGTGGCTGCTTTTCTTGGATGGACCTATCCTAGTTTCTGAAGGATGGGCTTGGCATCAGGGTAATTTTTGATTTCATGAAAAAAAATAGAGGGATCAATCCCTGGCATTTCTTCATATGTCCATGCAAATACATCTCTAAATTCATTAAAAAGGGCCATGTATATTTTAACCTATTCAGGTGAAGAGTTATGTCCGATGAAAATGTTTTCTAGAACAACAGGTTTCACTGATATGTCTACAGGCATAGTTTTTGTAATGTTGCATAAGTTTCCTTCAAAAGCGATACTATGAGTGAGGATCAGAGACTGATGGTTGAGGACTATATCAGATGAAACCATAGAGGTGAAGTGGTCTTATACCATATGGCAAGGGGAACCTAGGTTCTGTTTACAAAAAGAGGGGCTTCGACCCAACCCCAAAACCCCTAAGACTATTTTGGACCGCAACTCCGCTTACAAGCTTCACACCAAAATCACGGAGTTGCCAAAATTAAGGACCTTGAAGGTCTGCGCCCCAACAAACACCATAATTGAAATGTCATCACATGTTTTTTTGGATCTTTACCGGGTTAACCATCAAACTCGGGTATATCTAAAGGCATCGTTATAGGAATGGTAGGCCAAGAGGGGTCATGATGGATTGGGTCATTTATCAATCTTGACAAATCTGGAAGATCTAAAGTATCCATAAATGGTAGTTGTTTATTTGGTTGTAGATAATGGTAGTACTGATATGGCATTTGCTGACCAGTGACCATATGTTGATTGATAGATGGGTATGGATGATGCCCCCAAAGTTTGTTGAAAATATTATTGATTTCTAGAATTTCCATAGGGAGGTGGGCCACATGACGGAGGGGGTCCCTTGGAAGGTGGTGGCAGTGGTGGTGGTCCTCTGGGTGGTGGTCCTCCAGGAGGTGGTGGTGGTGGTCCTCCAGGCGGTGGTCCACCATATGATAGAACATTGGACCAATTAGGTTGTCCCCAAGGTACGAAAGTATTTCGAGGGTAGGGAACTACAGGATAAATAGCCACTAGTGGTGGTTGTTGATGAACTTGATTGACCATAGGTGGCTGAGTTCCTGAATAAGTATATCCCCAAGAAGTTGGATTATTAACAGGTTGCACCCTTAAGGGTTGGACTGAACTATATGGGGGGCCTGCAACATTGCTATCCTCCTGAAGGATGACTGCTGCAGGTTGTACTCCAACTTCAACTTGTCCTAAACTAGTAATAATTTTGCTAACAGATGACGTAACTCACGTCGGGGATTTCCCCCCAGCATTAGAATGTGTTGACATAACTTGATTTGTGTATTTCCCACGAACCATGACTGGTATGGAAGCTCTAGTAATGTGGTTAGGATGTGAGACTGTAGGATTTTCATTTGGACCTGGATTACCTTGAAATGGAACTTCTTCAACATGACCTAAAACTTGAGCTGGTGAATGATATCCTTCAGGCCATGGGTTTTAGGAAGTCTCTCCATAGGTTAGATTCCTTTCAGGAAAAGTTTTAATTTTAGATAAAGGAAAAGGATTTGTATTATGGGATAAATGAGCCCACATAGTTCCATAATGAGAGACAGGTGGAGGAATGATTGTTTCTACTCTCTCTGAAAAGTTATGAGCTTGATCTAGAGATGCATTCATTCTTCTCTATTCTTCCTCTCCCAAAGGAGGATTCCCTGGTGAAGTTATAATAACCCTGAATTCAGCAATTTCTTGGCGCATAGAAGTCCTCCAAAAAGGACCATCCGAGCCATAATCTGGTGGAATAGGACTATCAACATTGCCTTCCAACGGCGGATGCATAGAAACATCAGCTGGAAGACGGAGTTGAACCAAAGGATTTGTAAAAATAGTGAATTCTTCTCTAGTTTCACTTGCTAGGGTAGTCCCTACGGGAACATTAGCAGAAGCTAGTTGTTCCATGGTTACCACTTCCTTTCCTTCCATGGTAGGAGGAGAGTTAGGGGATAAACCTTGCATTCTACAAGATTGATGTCTCACAAGTTGCTTAGCCATGGTGGTGGCCAAAGTTACCTAATCTAGGTCAAAAAAGGAGAAAATCACAACAAAAAAAAACCTGCACAGAGATAAAGGTCACAAGAAGACTTAAATGATAGGATGGGTTCAGAGTAGCCGGTCTCTCACTAGGATTGTGAAGTAGGTGCAACTCACGATATACCTCAGAGGTACATGCATAGTAGTCTCCCTGAATGTTGTTTTCAGTGTATTTCTCCACACAATATGGCCAAAGGGATTTTCTCAAATGGTGAGGGTATCCTAGTGGGGTCTCCCGATATAGGCAAGGTACGTGGGATCTCAAATCGGTAGTAGTGTTGTCTAATGCACAACCGTT
Source organism: Pseudotsuga menziesii (assembly GCA_001517045.1). Lineage (NCBI taxonomy): Eukaryota > Viridiplantae > Streptophyta > Pinopsida > Pinales > Pinaceae > Pseudotsuga > Pseudotsuga menziesii. The sequence goes on from LPNX010558658.1 coordinate 410,755, forward strand.
CACAAGGGGCCTTCCGATATACAATCAAGTACATGAAGTACCTTTCTATATATTTCAAGGGTACGTGAAAGTCCATTTGATATACCGACGGTACGTAGAAGAATCGTGCGAGTCTTGAGTTGTGCAGAAAAATAACAATAGTTGCTATGCTTAATTACACCCGAACATGTCACTAACCTATCACTGAAGTTTCTATACAATTTTAGACCTAAAGCTACCATTAATTTTATCTGGACAACTAGGTGAATGTTTGTGGAATGTTATCTCCAATAATGCAAATTAATCTAGATGTAGACGCACTTTTTGACTTCGATGAGAACTAACTAGGGTAAGGAAGAAACCTTTTTCTTTTCTTTTCAACAATATACAATAAGAAAGTTTTTTTCAACAATAAAACAAGATCCAATAAAGAAATGCAAAGGAAGTCCTTTCAAAACACAAAAACTCTTTCAAACAAGAACTCTAAAGTTTCTGAAAATGACAGAGAGAAAACTAAGCCTCTAATGTGCATGCAAAACTGATTTTTGCTACAATGTCAAAAAGACCTATTTTCCTGAATCACTCATGCAAATGAAAAAACAAAAAATTTATGCAAGCACAAACAAGAGAAAAATAAAACGACTCTTTTTGTATTTTTCTAGAAAAGATGAGGAACACAAAGCAATCTTTTCTAGAAAAGAAACTAAACTTCTAGGAAGAGGCTATAGGATTTCTTTTCAAAAGGAAATTTTTAGACACTTTACTTAAAAAAAGAGATCAAGCTATATTTCCAATTTCGTTTATGAAAATGCAAAAGATAGAAATGTTTGGATCTGACCTCAAACAGAGAATCAGACTCACAAAAAACAGTAAATCAGACATCAAGCAATCAAGCAAACCAAATTGAAAAGTCTCAGAGGACAGAAAACATTCCAATTTTTGAGCAAAATTTTTGTAAATAGGAAGTTTTGAAGACCTACCTCGGCACATAGAAGGGCACTGCACCAGAGCATCCCAGGCTGCTACGATGCTTCTCGCCTTCTACAAAAGGGCGTCATCGACACTCTATCAAGAAAAAGAAAAGGTGGTGTCGACAGTTTGGTCGAGAAGAGAAAAGGCATCCTACAATGAGACGACGCTCTATCAGCCAAAGGAAAAAGTATCGTGGAGCAGTGGGATAAAAAGACTAAAAACCTACAAGAGAAACCAGAAAGACTACGCTAACTGAAAAAGTGGATTTTTTTTTTTTGCTCAGAGCAGAGGCATAAGATGAATAACTCACCTTGTTAACTGAAACAACTGAAAGTAGAGAGAAATAAACTTCATAGATGGAATGGTTACCGAAGTTTGTATATCTGACTGGATCTGCACCAGATCTGACTGGATCTTCCTCAAATCTGACTGGATTATACTATCCCCAGCGGAGTCACCAATTTTGTTAATAGGAATTCTCGACCAGTGCAGACATTGCTTGTTCCTCTACAATAAAAGACACAACTACAGAATAAAAAGACACAACAACATATCCTTTCCTTGAATAATTAAATGAATTATCATAAAACACATTATACCTCAACCTTGGATCTATTTATCTTCTCTCTATAAAGTCCTTGCAATAGTTCAGTATCTCCAAAAGTGAACACAAGACACGCGAAAAGGATGAGAGCATCATGATAACCGACTATCCATATTCGTGATCAAGGAATTTAATAATAATTAATTACAAATACTACAATCAAATATAGGAAAGGGAAATGTCTTTGTATTAATATATAGATGAGAAAGAAGTACAACCAAAAGCCTTGATGTTGATGGCTTCTGTCTCAATCAAGAATGTCTACAATCTCCTATGACTATGAAGACCTCTCCAAACACAAGATAATTCTACTTTGCCTCTAATTCGGACTTCAAACTAGCAGGATAAGGATTCTTTATCTGGCCTCCCCCACTCTCCTCATGAAGGCTTTATTTATAGGCCTAGAACCCATGGGAGGAATTGACAAAATAATAGAATGAGATCCCTATAGGTGAGGGAGGTGAATGCCACCTCTCCCAGGCATATAGGAACTAATTCCATGAAGGATTCCGTACAAAATATTCTAGAAACATTTTTCTTTTCCTTTTTACTAACCACTAGTGCTCTTAGCAAAACTGAGAGGAGCATCAACCTAGGGTTTTTTCCAAAAAAAGGGGAAAATAACGCCTTTTGCTCAACTGAGGCAGGCGTCAACGACGCTTTGTTAAAAATACAAGGATGCGTCCTCCCTTCTAAGTCAAGTAAAAAAGTGTCCAAGGTAACCCAGACTAGGATTTTTGGGAGGTTAACAGGAAACCTGAAATTCTTCTGAAGTCTAACAAGCAGTGTCATATTTTCAGGTGCAACAGATATGCCACCAATGTTGTAGTCAATGACATGTCAGTCTCAACAGGTATATAATTATCACTTGAAGTACTCAGTGAATGAATAATCCAAGGATCCTCCATATGAGAGGTACGAAATGAGACCGAATTCAATGAGGTCGAAACCATACCAACACTAGACCCAATCATAAGAACGGGCACACGGCAACTAAAGGTTCCCATAAGAGAAGGATACATACCCACATGAACATTCTCAGTTTCCAGTTGAGAATCATCAATAATCAGGATAGAAGCTCCTGATGATGCTTCCACACTCAGATTCTGGAAAGATTTTTTATCAATAGTAAGGATCTTCCCATTAAACAGAAAATAAACCACTTCGAATAGGGAAGAGGCTTGTTATACCAAAATCCTGTCACCATCATGTGATAAGACCTTTTGACATATCTTCTTTCCCTAAAATCCCAGCTTCTGGAGTGAAGACTAAATGGTTTCTTATAAGTCTATCATACAAATTCCTAGCACCGCTCATGCTCCCTTATCCAGGAGTGGTACCCCTATTCACACTGCTTTTTATCGGCTATCCATGAGCGGTGCCACTGCCTGTCACCCTTGGTCCATAGGCGGTTATTACCAGAACCACTCTGTCAAAGAAGGAAAAGCACGGTACCCTGGGTAAAAGGGTAAAAAGAGAAGCTTCTTGAGGCTTCTAGATGATAAGCCTCGAGATATCTCTTATCCCTACTACTGTGGGTTGGTTGAGCTCAAGATCCCTCATCCACTAATTTCTCAACCATCTCTATCCATTAAAGACCTATATATATGAGCTCATAGCCATGGTTGAGAGGGGAACATTGAAGGTATTGTTATGCTTTTGGACTGATTATTGGCCCAAGATCATTTGGAGAGAGCATAGAGAGCTAGATTTAGAGCTTTTGGGGATGAAGATTTGGTTTCATGGAGATGCATGTCAACACTAAGGCTTGGTTGTAAACTTATTCATTTTTCTAATGCAAGTTGATTTTCTGTCCCATATATATTGTTGATGTTTGATTTTATATATATATTACTAGATTCCTTAGTCACTAGCATAGATTAGTATATCATATTCTGGTTGCTTTGATTTGTTTCATGTTTAACTCTTTTGCAGGTACACAGGTGAACTATCAAGGCCTTGTATTCTAGATATCTATGGCATCTACGGAGACTGATCAACCTCTTTGATATATTTGTTTTGGATTTGAACCATTCAGACCAGCAGATCACCAAGTAAGGTGAAATATTTCGATCAACAAATCTGGTGACTCTGTTGGGGAGTAGTTGTATTCAGTTCTTCTGATCATCCTCAGTCCGCAAATCTTGTCCAAATCTAGGATCCATTTTCTTCAACTCTTTACAGTCAGATCTACTTTTTGATTTGTATTATTTGAGTTTGAAATTTCCATATCTGTTCAGATCTAAGTTATTTCAGTTTTTTATGCACTGTTACCATATTCAATTCGATAGTATCCGTCTTGATCTAGTCTATTTTTTATCTCATCCATTGTTCTCTTTTTGTTTTGGTCATCTATAGGGAAACACAGGAATGCTTTGTGTGAGGAGCGGTTCCATCTCCTGAACACAGTGGATAGTAAGCGGTGCCACGTCCTGTAACAAGTTAGCGAGGAGTGGTGCTTCTCTGGAAACACTTTTACAACATCTACAAAGTGTGGTACCAGGTAGGAATTAGTCCAAAACCCCTTTTTTCCTCATTTTTCTTTGTAAAAATTTGGAATTTGGATTGCTTTCAGTTCTATTATCAAGCTTATGTTATTGAATATGATGTGTGTGGCTTGCTGCTTTGATGGTTTAAGATTGATTTTTGAATGGAATTTCAAAATTTATTTAGTCTTTTTTATTGTTCATCCGCTTCTTGCTCGTTGGTTGTGGTTAAAGAAGGATTTCTTGATTTCTAAAAGTTAGGGTGTTCATTGAATTCTCTTTTCATTGCATGTACTGAAAGAAGAACATTAGATTAGCTTATAGACTTCATTTCTTGCTTGCATAGTAAACTTCTTTTTCTTCCCTTCAAAAAAGAAAAGTTTTCCTTGAGATTAGGACATCATATTTGAGCATTCGATTCGGGTTTTCTGATTGGCTTCATAATCTTTCAGGACCTTTACGATCTTTCGTCTCTCATGCATATAGGACTATCTTGATCAATTTTTTTTTTAAAACGGTAGTTTTAAGTTAGATTTGCTTATGTTTTTAAGAAATTTGAAAAGTTAGAGTGCATTGGCATATAGGTGTGCTTGGTGTTGTTCTTTTAGGAAAAGAGATTCTCACCCTTCCCATTTACTTTCGGAAAGAAGAATTTGGTTTGTAGAAGTATTTTCTTGTCTTTGATTTGATTTTCATGACTATTGATTGGTACGATTTTTGGTCTTGAAACAAAAAGCAGAAACACTCTCTTCCCTCCTGTAAGTAGGAATATTGAATGGTAAAGTGAATATTTGCACGAGCATACTACATGGTTTTACTTTTCTATCAGAACATCATGCATTCACCTAACCATACATGTTAAAATCAATGGTAGTTGTAGGTTAAAATTTATGTAGTAACTTCAGTGATAGGTTAGAGATGTGTTCGGGCGTCATAAAATGTAGGAGCTTTCATTATTTGTCAGCATTACATTCCAGGACTTGCAGGGTTATTTCACGTACCGTTGGTATATCAAACGGCCTTTCACATAACCTTGAGGTATATAGAAAGGTACTTCATGTACTCGATTGTATATCGGAAGGCCCCTTGTGTACTATTATGCATTAGAAAACACTACTACCAATTCGAGCTCCCATGTACCTTGAGTATATTGGGAGACCCCACTAGCTTACCTTATCTATCTGAGCAAAGCCCTTTGGCCATATTTTTTGGAGCCATACACCAAAAACAACATTCGGAGAGATTACTATGCACGTACCCTCGAGGTATATTGCAAGTGGCACCAGCTTGACAATCCTAGTGAGCAACCTGACTTTTGAACTCCTCCTGTCATTTTAAGTCTGCTTGTTTTGACCTATAGTTTGAGTAGGGAAGTCTTTTGGTGTGTTTTTTCTATATTTTCAGACCCTAGGTTAGATAGGAACTGTACACACTGGCTGAGTTAAGACAGTCCAGGAGAGTATGGGGCTTGCCACCCAATTTCACTTCTTTTTTAGGAGGAAATACAATGGAAGCTATCGACCGAGGAGCTACTACCACCTCCCAAGCAGGAGATCATGTGGCAGCAGAAAGTGGAGTACCATATTCTTCACACTCACCTTCCTTGGTCCAATAGCCTTCCCGTGAGGATTCATCACTCCATATTCCCGTGGAGGATCATGTTGATGATACCCGTCCGGGTTTTGGTCCTAATGCTCCTTTTTGGGAGACACCTATCGGGCAGGCCATTGCCTCATTTGGAACCCGTGTAAGTTCTCCTAAAATTGAATAAGAACGTAGGAAATACTGTGCTGCTATCCTTCATGCACAGGATGTAGAAAAGAAGATTGACAAAATACTAGGCTCTTCACCAGTTCATTCCACATTCCTTCCTATGGGATATCGTTCACTAGTTGATTCTATGAGACCCAATGAACCGATTATAGATCGTTAATTAACAACCCACATCCCAGGTCAAATTTCCACCCCTATCACTTCTTATGTTATGTCTGATCCAAATCCGCCCAGATCTTTTGCATCTGGGGCCCAACCTTCAATTCCTATGTCCTCAGTACCTTTGAATGCCAGGGGGCAACCCTTGGCATGACCTACATTATCTGATCCCAGATTTGTACCTAGTCAAGAGAAGACCTCTAACATAGAAACATCTACAGTTTTTGTCCCTTTGACCCACACTAATGTGGTAAATCCCCCATCTATTTTAGGTCAGCCCTTGGGGGCACAACCTGTGGCCATTTAGTCTTATAGTGGTTATGGTTATCAAATACCTATAGGTAATCATCCATCTAATCCAACTGGAATTACATTCCCTAGCAACACTTGTACACCATGGGAGCAACCCAACTGGTATTAAATGTCAACCATGGGAGGGATACCCATACATACTATGGGATGTGTGGGAGGACCACTTTATGGAGGTCCTCCCCTTGGGGGACGTAACGGTCCTAAAGGGATTGATGGCCCTCCCCTTGGTCCTAATGGTCCTAGTGGTCCAGGGGGACTTGGCGGATTTTCTCCTTATGGATCTGGAGGGTCTGGTGGCTCTCCACCTAGTGGTTCCAGTGGCTCTAGAGGCTTCCCACCTCCTAGAGGTTCCGAAGGGTCTGGTGGTCCGCCTCCTGGTGGTCCTAGTGGTCCTGGTGGTACTGGTGGTCCCAGCGGCTCTAGCGGTCCTCCTCCTGGAGGCCCTGGTGGTCCTAGTGGTCCTAATTCTAGAAATCAACCCCCCATGGGCAAATTTCCTGGTACTTCTTCCTCACAGTAACCTATTTTTCAGTCAACCTATGGCCCTACTGGTAATTTCATGCCATATCAATATTACCAGTATGTGTAGCCCAATAGAAAGTTACCTTTCCTCACAAATTTGGACTTGCCTGATTTGTCCAAGTTGATTAATGATCCCATTAAACATAATCCCTCATGGCCTCCCATTTCGGTAAAGTTACCATCAGACATTCCAAAATTTGATGGGAAGCAGGGTGAAGATCCGTGGAACCATGTCATGACTTTTCATTTGTGGTGTTCCTCAAACTCCCTCATGGATGATTCCATCCAGTTACGACTCTTTCAGTGAACTTTGACAGGTACAGCCGTGAAGTGGTATATTGAACTCCCACAACATTTGTTCATGGATTTTGGCTCGTTGGCAACTGTCTTTCTTATGCACTTTCAGCTCCCTATTCATTATGAAACAGGCACTGATATTTTAACTTCTCTATAACAAAACACCTCCACCCACATTTTTTATCATATTCATGAGTGGAGAAGGCGGAGAAGCCTTATTGAGGCCCCTATTCCAGATCAGTTGTTAGCTGATTGGTTCACTAAGTCCTTGTTGCCTCCTATTGCTTGAGATGTGGCCATGGGTGGTGCCATTACCAAAGAGCAGGCTATTAGTTGGGCTCAGTACCTAGACTTGGTCTATTCCCAGTCCAAGACCCTTTATGATCTGATTCCTCAAGCTCCTCGCCCCAGCACTGACCTTGCCAAGCCATTAGCAGAAGTACCTATGGATGGGATTGTTGGTTCAATCCAGTCCCCATCCACAGTGAAACCTACCAAGAAAACCCAACCTACTACTCCTTCAACTCCCAAGGTTTCTACCGAGGTCAATTTTATTCAAAGTACTCAAACCTCGAGTAATAAAAAGAAAGGTAAAAATCAAAATAAAAAACCTGGAAACCAGCAGGAGACCCCACAATCAACCCATAATGACAACAACATAGGGAAAAGGAAGGATAAATACCCTTGTTTGTTATGTGGTGGTGACCACTTCTCTAAGGAGTGTCCACATTGGGATGAAATCTCCTAGATTTTGAAGTTTAACCCCTCACCTGCAGTACTTACGGATCCTTTCCCCTTTCAACAACAGCTGGTAGACCACATGTCGAACCAGGGTAACTCTAGTTCATCGGAGGAAATTCGTATGATGTCCTTAGATACCATCCATTTGCAAAATCGAAGCCATAATTATGATAAACCTGCAGATAAACAAGAAGACCAATCTTCTTCAGGGAAAGCTCCCTCCACTAGTTTTTCAAAATCATCGTCTACTATTCCCTTGTCTATCGAGAATCCTACTCTTGACATGATTTTGCTCCCACCAAAGAGTACTCTTCGTAAGGCTATCTTTAATCCCAATTTCTGAGCTGCTCAATTCTATAATGTGGTTGAAGATCTCACTTAGGCACCTTGTGCGATGTCTACCCTAGAAGTACTCCAAAGTTTCCCTACACAATGCAAGAAATTGTTGACTGCATTAGGAGCTATAGACTCGGATAAAACTAACTTGACTCACTTCAATGTTGAGAACTATAAACCTAGATTACCGCATAAACTTGCTTTTCAGATCATTATGAAAGTAGTGGGAAAGAAAGTCTTTCAAATGGTGCTAGATGAAGGAGCTTCGACCTCGGTGTTATCTCTAACTTGTTGGAAAGCTCTTGGCTCTCCCGAGCTTGTTACATCACCTACGACCCTTAAAGCCTTTTAAGAACGAGGATTCCAACCCCATGGCCTCATATCAACCCTAGCATTCGAGCTAGGGGGAAAAACCATTTCCATTCAAGTGGAAGTGGTGGATTCTCCTTTAGATTATAACCTCCTTTTAGGAAGGAATTGGTTCCATGCCATGAATGTCGTTGCTTCAATAGTATTTCGAACGGTCCAATTCCCGCATCTCGGGAGAATTGTTACTATTGACCAGCCTAATTTTTGTACATCGGATGTTACTACCTCTATGGCTAATAACATCTCCATGTTAGATCAGTCCCCTCCTCCTTACTAGTTGATTGGGGTAGGTATGCTGAAGGATTCATCCCTTATGGGGATTTTTCCCTCCACTCCTCCTAGCACGGATACCACGACAGTACATATGATCGCTTCATTTGATATGGATCCCTAGGGCACAAATGTTGTTGATTCCACCTTGCTGAGCCTACACGAAGCTATGTATGACACCATTAAAACTTGTTTCAATGATCACACTAATGACATTCATTTAGTGGCTTCAGATCCTTACCATTTACCGTACTAGTTAGCACCTTCTCTCCCAGTTGTGGACTATCTGTCCATGAATTTTCCTTCTGACGAGTCCATTATTGAGATCATGAACATGGGTGAGCCCATTTGGGAGGATCACCATCATAGATCCATGTTCGTCCCCAATACCAGTTCGAGCAGTTATGATTTTGCATCCTTGTTTCCTACTGATATTGTCAATGTTTCATCAATTCCTATACTGTTGCAAGATACAGATTCTAAAGGAAACCTTTGCAACATTACTTAGACAAACCCAATTGACATATCAGCCAAGCCTAATGTTATCTATCATGTTCATGTTGGGCAGAACTGCTCCACAGATGAATCTGAAGCATATAAGACACTTTTTAAGGAATTCCGTGATATTTTTTCCTGGTCCTATGAAGAGATGCCTAGGATTGACCCTTCCATTGTGGTCGAAAAGATTAAAATGTTGATGTATTTGTAACTTTGGAATGTATTCATCTATGTATCTTATGTATTGTAACCTGATGTTTATTCCAGGATATATCTATAATGTAATTAAGTCATGTTGTCATGCCCCGATGTTTTGATCGAGAGAATCAATAATGTAAACAAGTCATGTCAAGTCATAGTGGGTAACCCTCCAATTGTCTAAGGGTTAAAGTCCCCATAGTTTTTGGGAACTAGGGTTATTAGACTCTCCTAGTAGAGGTTGGCCCTGGTAGGGTTTTAGTCATGTTAGGATTAGTATAAATAGAGAGTTGGAATCTCTATTTAGCACACAAATCATACACACTTGAGTGTAGTGTATAGTTGAGGAAGAGAAAGACACTGGGGCTAGAGGAAATGGCTTTCTACTATCAGGAGATTGTCTTACTATTTTTGGGTTTCACTTTGGTGTTGATTCTATCTCAGAGGAAGTTGTGGGATTTTCTCCATTTATGGTTTCCTTGAGGAAAAACAATGTGTTCATTGTTTCTTACGTTTAATTGTTGTGCTTGTTATTCTCTCAGTTAAAGATCCTAATGATATGCTAGCTAAATGTTGAAAAACTAACATGGTATCAGAGCTAACCTGAGAAGAAGACACTGTGCAGCTGCGGGAACTAGGGCTTCCTAGTTTGTGGATCTTCCTCCACATATTTTCAGCAAACGTAAGGTGGAATAACTCTCCTCCTTAGGGTGCATATTTCTGTCGAAGCAGAATCCATTTCTGAGGTTTTTCAGTTTTGGACCCAACACTACTGCTGAAAATTAGGGCTTTTCATAGAAGAGGAATTTTTCAGTGAGCCCAGGCCTGGATTGATCTCCTCCCCAAAATCAAAGTTAGGGACAAATTTCAAGGCATTTGGGGGGATAGATCTTCAAAAAAGAAAAACCCTAATTTTCTTATGAACCATTTCATCTAGTCCCATCTTATATAGTTGTCCTGCTATCAAGGTAAAGTCATCTACTCTAACCACTAGCTGCTTCTTCTGTTGTGTTGTCATCTCAGAGGGTGCAAACCCCGTAGACAAGTACTAAACAATATCCTAAAAATAGTCGTCAACCATCTGGATGGAAAACAACTGGGCATCAGGAAGACCTTCATCCAAACTAGTGGGTTCTTCTCCTGACTCGAGCCTCAACAAGTGGTCAGGACCCAGGTTAACTCTTCCTGGCTTAACTATGATCTCAAAGTCATACTCCTGAAACAAAATCAGCCATCTGCATATCCTTCCACCTAACTTAGTCTTGTTAACTAGATACTTCAAAGCAGAATGGTCAATGAACATCTTAAAATGAGATCCTAACAAATAATGTCGAAACTTCTGTAAAGCATAAACCATAGCTAGACCTTCTCATTTTGTCGTAGTATAATTCTTTTCTGCTGTGGACAATTTTCTACTTGCAAAAGCAGTAGGGTGATCAATATTTCCTTCGCCTAACTAAGCCAATACTACTCCTAAAGCAATGGAGGATGCATCGACATGAACACGAAACTCCTTATTCCAGTCACGGAATACTAAGATAGGGGCTGTGACCATGTTTTCTTTCAGAATGTCCATGCTTTCCTGACATTCAGGTGTCCATTCAAACTTAATGTCTTTCTTCAATTTATTTTCCATAGGGGCTGTAATCTGAGCATATCCTTTGATGAATTTTTTGTAATATCCAGTATGACCAAGCGTAGTGCAAAGTTGCTTAACAGACTTCGGAGGTGGTAAGTTCACAATAATGGCTATCTTTGTAGGATCCACCATCAATCCTTGCTTTCATACAATGTGACCTAACAAAATTCCAAAAGGTGCACAAAAGATACACTTCTTGAGGTTCAATGAAATATGATGTTGTCTGCACTTGTCCAGCATAAGTCTTACACTGGCTATATGATCTTTCAATAAACCAAAGATAGTCCAATCATCAAAGTAAATTTCTAAAAATTTGTAAATAAATTCCTTAAATGCAGATATGACTACTCTAGAAAACATGGCAGGTGCATTCTTCAATCCAAAGGGCATAACAGTATACTGAAAAGATCTCATTTCTGTAGTGAAGGTTGTTTTATGTTGATCCTCTGGAGCGATTCTGATATGATGGTAACCTGAAAATCCATCAGTGAAGGAATACACTTCTGGACCTCCGACATTGTCTAAAACTTCATCTGTAAAGGGAGTAGGGAAAGGATCATGTAAACAGGCATCATTCAGCTTCCTCAGATCAACATAGATTCTGATTTCTCCCTTGGTCTTCATTTCTTGTACCACCATAGGGCTGACCCATTTGGACTCTTTGACAAGCTCAATGATTCCTACTGCGAGCATCTTATCTAGCTCCAGCCTAAATTTTTCTTTATACTTAGGGTTCAACCTATAAGGGCGTTGTTTCACAGGCTTTGCATCAGGTTTCAAAGGTATTTTTATCACTCCTATATCACCAAGGATACCTTTCATTTCTGAGAACTTCGTTGGAAACAAGTCCTGATACTCATGGAGAAGTTGAGTCAATTTTCTTACCATTTCTTCATCCCAATAATCTCCAATAGTTCCATATTTAGGCATTTCTTCTGATCCAATGTTGACTTTCCTTGTCTTCAAGGGCTGAGTTACTTGAGTTACTTTAGGTGCTTCATCTGCTGGTCCATGAACTTCGCAGTGTCCTTCTGACTCAGGAATATTAATGTTGCAAGGATCATCGTCTTCATCAATGGAGAGGTTATAACATTCTACTGCATTAGCTTCTTGTTCCTTCCAATCAAATTGGTGCTCAGCTATTTCTTTATCATCAAATACCTTAGTATTTATCAACCTAATAGCTGCGTCCAAAGCAGGGAAAACTTCATTAATAGAAAATGTAAGCACAAAACTATCAATAAGGCTATCCCAACTTACAGTACCATGGCGAAGATCTACCTCCGCATACCAATTCTTTGTTATAGGTTCCATAGTGTGTACAAACCTATGTACCCATTCTTCACAAGGTACATGCTTCCATGCTTCATAGCACTGTTCCAAATGTTCCTGAGGGCTAGTATTACCATTAAATCTGCTTCGCACCTCCTAAGGTCAGTCCATGAATCTCAGGCGAAGAAAATTTTGACAAGCTCTCCAACTATGAATATACTTTTTATGAGCATTCCACCATCTGGCAGGTGCGGCTCGGAATACTGAATCTAGAGTCTCCATTTTTTGTGAATCCGGTACTTGCTCTGAGAATTGTACAATAAAGTTTTATGGGTCTGTCAAGCCATCAAAAGTAGGTAAGATATTTGGTTGTGAGCCAACCCATCTGAGAGACTTAGTAATTCTTGTACATCGATGTCCATTGAGCTCATAAAGTCTATTCTGCCAATTCTCTAGGCCTTCGTCAAAATCAGTCATGCAAGAACTGTCACACTGCCAATCCATTATGCCTTCAGCAGTGGAGTTAACATAGTCTTCTTCTTTAGCTGTGATGTTGTAAATATGATCTAAAACATCCTGATCTCCATCTCTGACTGGTTCTGTATACCTTTCTCATTGAGAAGGGTCCAATGGTACTATGACTCTCAAGCCTTTTCTTTCAAAAGTCATATGTATGTTCTTAAGGTTGATTACTGCATCATTGTTTAGCGGCCATTCAATTCCTAGCAATGCTAGATAGGGGTTGCTATCATCAATTATTTCAATGACTTCAAAATCTGCTAAGGTACTGACTCCATCAATGTCCACTGGTACACTAGGGAATCTTCCCAAGGGCACAATCTTCTGCTGATTGGCTAATCTCAGCTGTATAGGGGACCATTCAAGCGTAGGTCTTCCCATTTGTTCCCATGTCTGCCTAGTTAGGACATTCACTTCTGATCCTAGGTCTAGAATAATATCAGTCATATCATAATCTCATATCTGAGCATGCAATCTCATTTCTCTTTCAGTCCTTCTAACTCTATTAACATTTTTTCCTCTATCAGAGATTCGTTGAGGTTCGCAAGACTGAATAAATTTCTGTAACTCATTCAAAGCATTCTTATTTCTTAATAGCTTCATACAACTCTGTAAAAATGATGTTAGTGTACTTACTTGATCCGACGAAGCTTCTTGAGACTGTAGCTGCTATCGATGTTGTTGCGGAATTTCTACTGATGTTCTTGGATCAACAAAGTGTCTTTTAGCTTCCATAAATGTTCCTTATTTTATTCCAACGTCAAAGGCTGGGATTTTCTCTGGGGTCTTGCGGACCCAAGCCTTGTTAGGTTGTTTCTCCTTATTCTACATTTGCGTCGTGGCTCCACTCCTTGGAACAACGTTAATGACTGGGACAGGTCTTTTCTCTACAGCAATAATTTGAACATTTTGAGTAGGAGTGCCATTTCATTCTTGTATCTTGGCTATCAACTGTGGACATTGCTCAATCACATGATCGACTGCTCTGCAATATCGACATGTCGTAGTTGGGTTCTGACAGTCTCTAGATACATGTCCTGCCTGATTACAGTTATAGAAAATAACCTGGCCTCGACCTCTTCCAAGCATACCACCATGACCATGACCTCTGAAGTTACCTCAACCTCGGTAACCATATCCATCATTTCCTTGTGCATCGGGTTGTACCCTATAAGTATCATAGGTTCGCTCTCTCATGAGGTTAAAGCTACGACATTCATCTTCGTTGTGTCCAACTGACTTACATAATTTGCAGTAGGGATTCTTAGGTACTTGAACATATCTCTGCAGTAGATAGCGATCTTCAGGTCAATGCTGACCAGTTGTTCGATAGATCTCACAATATAAAACATTAGGATTAAACGGGTTCGGTGCACCAGTATTTAGATAGTTTCTTAGTGCAGGGCACTGTTCTTTGTCATGAACTTCTGTCTTACATCATGTACACCAAACCTCTTCGCAAGTAGCTTTCCATTTCTTCATGTCACAAAGCTCCAAAGCCATTTCTGCTAACTGCACTTATATTTGGGCTATTCCAAAATTATCTGCGACAGGAGCTGTTTCAAGCTTCATAGCAATTTCCAACGCCTCTTGCTGATCAGCAACCTTCTGTTGCATAAGTGGAGTCCTGATATGAGGCAATAGAGCTGCGATGAACCATTATTTATGTTTTTCTAGTCCAATAGTGAAGCTAACTTGATCCAACAGAACCTTGAACCTCTGATCAAAGTCCTAAACTGATTCACCTCGCTTCTGCTGAATTTCCTTTAGTTCAGCTATAGACTGTGACTCTGATTGAGGCTTCTTCAATTCTTTAATCTTTGCTTTTTTTTATATTGGCCAAGACATAGTTTTGAGTACTGGAAAACTTCATAAACCAGGTCAAATCTCAGTCTCTGAAAGAAGTGACCAGCTGCGCTATTCTTGTATTCCGATCCATAATATTCTTAGTAGTCCAAATAGCTTCGCATAGGAACCAAAACTGCTTTGGATCCTCTGATCTAGTTCCTCTAAAGACTGGGAGCTTGATATCATCATTCATATGGGCCATGGCGGATCGAGGGGGGGCAGGAGGGGGACTAGTAGTAGGAGGAGTGGAACTTACTAGGGTAGACTGACCTGCGACAGGAATACTCGGGCTAGGGTTACTTTCAGACTGCGATGGGTTCTCAGGGATAACAGATCTTCGCTGCGGAGTTATAGGAGGGTTTCTAACAAAAGGGGTTTCTTCAGATTCAGACTCTTCTGGGCTTGAAGGGTTATAACCAGTATTCTTGCCTAGGGTAAAGGATCCAAAATTTCTCTTGTATCTTTTACCATTGAGAAGCAAACCACTTTGCTCTTCAAAGTCACTTTCACTTTCAAACATAGGTTAGTAGTACTAAATCTAGCAATCTGATTCAATAAGCAATATGCGTTTTTCAGCCAAGAGCATTTTAATTCTCAAACATAATGAATTCAAATACTTACCCCTTGTTCCTTTGAAGAACTTTCTTTCTGCTTCGTTGAAAGAAGTATGTGTGTCGATGGTGAACTCCGTCACAAATGCTTCAAGGGTTCGCGTTGTCCAGAAGTCAACAGCTCTAGATACTGCATTGTTCACTCTTTTCAACAGGTTAATTCTTTCCGGGGTCCAAGCAGGAGACTGATATTCTTGGAAGTTTGTCCTTCTTTCTGTCAACCTAGATAACCACTGGTGCAATTCTATGTGGATACTACCAAAGAAAATGTCATAAATATCAGAGAAAAAAAAGTACCTTTGCAAAAAGTCATCTGAGCTATGACAAGGATCCTTATTTTCTGGTTCCACAAATTGTAGATAAATATCTTCAATCCAGTCACTGATTTATTTTACTGAGGGCCTCCAAAACATGTCCCTCCAAGTACAACGTAGATCGCTCTTGAGCATATACTGGTTCAACTGAAAATAGAACCAATTTGTTGGCTATAGGGAAAACTTGGATTCTTATACTATTCTCTTAACCAACAAAGAGACCCACAGTGTTGGCCCTTTCAGCAACAACCTGTGAACAGGTTGCAGTCTCACCTGAAACAGCTATGGGGTGCTGCAGAATTAGGTTTCTGCAAGCAAAAGAGGGATATTACTATACCTTTAGCCTTAACAAAGTATACTTTACACAATACAGAGCTTCGACATATACTTAATTAGCTTCGTAGTTTATATAAATAGACAGTTACTTGCTTAACCCTTAACTGGGAATTCACAACGAAGTTTAATTCCTAACAATATAACTTAGTTATCATTCACCTACTTATCAAATGCATAAGAACATAACAGCACAAAACAAAAAGGAACCACCACAACACAAGATATATGTGGTTCACCCCCAGTGTAGGGGCTACATCCACAGAACTGCGGTTTTATTCAACTCTTTACAACAACATAGTTCTGATATGTGCACTAAGCTATAGATCTCTATGCACTTAGTTGCAAATCTTCTCAATCACCCAAAAGCTGTACACTAAGCTGTAGTACTTTCCTTCCAAAAACCCTCTGTGCACTCAGCTGCAGAGGTCATCCACACACACATCTGGGACTTTCCTTAACAAAAACCCTCTGCGCACTCATCTGCAGAGGTCATCCACGCACACAGCTGGGGATTAATATTAAACCTAAAAACAAGTCTTAGCTTCGCATCAATTCATACCATACAAAAATCCTTCAAAAAGAAACTCTTTCTCCTTTGCATAAGTGCCTATTTATACTAGTACACTTTTTACAATACCATGTGCTTAAACCATGGGCTTAAAAACCATGAGTTTAAAACATGGGTTATTTACAAAAATAGGGGGTTCGACCCAACCCTGACACCCCTAAGACTAATTTGGGCCGCAACTCCGCTTACAAGCTTCGCACCAAAACCGCGGAGTTGCCAAAATTAAGGACCTTGAAGGTCTGCGCCCCAACATTCACCTTATCCCACAAGTGTCCTCTCTCAAGACACATAAAGCTATGTTTGATGCCCTAACCAAACTATTTGAAGGAAAGAACATCAATAGGAAGATGACTCTAAGGAACTATTTGAATAATTTCAACATCCAGAATGAGGAGATCATCCAGTCATACTTTACAAGGGTCTCCCAGATCAAAGAACAGCTAGAAGTTGTAGATGAAGAAGTGGAGAATATAGAGATTGTAATGACAACATTGAATGGCCTTCTTAGGTCATGGGATTCTTTCATCCAAGGAATTTGTGCTAGAAAGAAGTTGGTCAAGTTCAGCAGACTGTGGGAAGAATGTTCTCAAGAATAATCTCAGATAGCAGCTCAAGAAGAGAATATGGGAAGTGAATATCAAGCTCTCAAAGTACACTCAAGGAAAGGAAGAAGGGAAAATCATCATCACCACGGTAAGCATTCTCACTAGAAAGGTTCATCTAAACTCAGATGTTATACATGTGATGAAATAGGGAACTTTGCTAGACATTGTCCTATGAATAAGAATGGGTCCAAGAATAAGAAGAACTCCAAAAGAAAACATCATGCTCACACTGTTGAGGATGATGATCCTCCAAGGAAGAGAACAAAGCAAGAAAGTGAAGATTCTTCAAGTGAAGATGAATATGTTCTGATTTCTGCTCTCATGGGAGCTGTCACACATGGGAGCAAAGATTGGCTTATTGACAGTGGGGATTCCAAGCACAAGATAGGCTTCAAGGAATCCTTTGAGAATCTATCTGAACATAACTCTCCCCATAAGGTGAAGCTAGGAGATGACTACCAATATCCAATAAAAGGTAGTGGTGAATCCTCCTTCAAGCTATACTCTGGAAAGTCTATAAAAATGAAGGATGTTTTATTTGTACCAAGATTAAAGAAGAATCTTCTATCCATATCGGCACTAGATCCAAAAGGCATGAGAGTTGCATTCATAGATGGTCAAGTCATTATGTGGCCAAGAGGAAACACTATTGACGATGCAATAGTGATTGGAGAACAAGATGGAGGTTTATACAAACTAAAGGGCCATTCATAACAAGCTATGGTCCATGACAAAGTAGAGCCAAATGAATTATGGCATAGAAGGCTTGCACATGTGCACTATAGAGCACTACCGCTTGCAAGCAAAGCTATTGAAGGTCTTCCATAAATCCAAGAAAAATATGAAGGAGTCTGCAAAGGATGTGCGAAAGGAAAGAATACAAAGAAGAAATTTCCAAGTAGCGAGAGCAAAGCAAAAGGGATCTTAGAAATCATCCACTCCAATGTATGCGGTCCAATGTCATCAAGTTCACTAGGCAAGTATGCATATTATGTTTATTTTATTGATGACTTTTCTAGGAAGACATGGATTTACTTCATGAAGAATAAAGATGAAGTGTTCAGAAAGTTCAAGGAATTCAAAGGCTTGATTGAGAACCACACATAAAAGAAGATCAAGACCTTTCGATCAAATAATGGTGGAGAATTCACATTAAATGAATTCAAAGAGCTATGCAAAGAATCAGGGATTAAGAGGGAGTTTTCCACTCTTTACGATCCACAATAGAATGGGATTGCAGAAAGGAAGAATAGAACTATCATTGAAGCTGCAAGAGCAATGCTTCATGATCAGGATCTTCCTATGCATGTATGGGCAGAAGCAGTCAAAACAGCAGTGTATGTACAGAACTGTACTCCACATAGAGTACTAAAAAATAAGACTCCTAAAGAATTCTTCTTCGACAAGAGACCTGAATTCATCCATCTTAGAATATTTGGCTATCCAGTGTACATACACATACCAAAAGAGAAGAGGACAAAACTAGATCCTTCAGGAAAGAAGAGTATATTTGTGGGATACTCTGAAAGCTCAAAGACTTACAGAATATACTTCCCAGGATTCAAGAATATGAACATCAGCAGGGATGCAACATTTGATGAAGACACAGCTTACAACAAATCCATAAAGAGACCTGCTAAAGAACCTGAAGAATCCAAAGCTCCCAGAATTCATGATACAACCATGAATGAAGAAATTCAAGAAGAAGATTGAGAATTTGAAGAACCACAAAGACCTATAGATCCACCTCAAGAAAAGAATCCTCACAAGAGGAAACCTGCTTGGGTTCGAGAAATTATCCAAGGCGTGGAAAGATATGGGGCTCCAGAAGAAAATCACAGAGAAAGAAAGAGAACTAGATCTTGCTCCAGATATGTAGCCTTACTATGTGACTTTATCAAAGAAGAACCTTCCAGTTATGAAGAGGCGGAAGAGTGAAAAGAATGGAAGGATGCTATGACTGAAGAATATCAATCAATCATGAAGAAAGATGTTTGGGATGTTGTCACAAGACCAAAAGGGAAGTCAGTTGTAACTTCCAAATGGATCTATAAGATCAAGCATGCTGCGGATGGTAGCATAGAGAAATATAAGGCAAGGTTTGTAGCTCGTGGCTTCTCACAGAAGGAAGGAATATATTATGAAGAAACCTTTGCTCCTGTATCCAGATACACTTCCATCAGGTCAGTACTTGCTTTGCCTGTAGTAATGAAATAGAAGATACACCAAATGGATGTCAAGACTGCTTTCTTGAATGGTGTAGTAGAAGAAGAAGTCTATGTCGAATAGCCACTCAGTTTTGAGACACATGATAGAGAGTCTCATGTGTGCAGATTGAAGAAAGCCCTGTATGGTTTGAAACAGGCACCCAGGACCTGGTATCGTAGAATCAACAACTTTCTATCTAGTATGGGCTTTACAAAGAGTAAAGTATATTCCAACCTTTAATACAAGTTTGAAGATGGCAACCCAGTGATGCTTCTACTGTATGTAGATGATCTGTTTGTAACAGGTATGGATGGGTTGATTGCTAATACGAAGAGAAAGCTTGCTGTCGAGTTCGAAATGAAGGACTTGGGTATGATGCATTACTTTCTAGGTATGGAGGTGTGGCAGAGTACAGATGGAATCTTCCTTGGACAAGGGAAGTATGCAGTAGAGATCCTGAAGAGGTTTGGGATGATGGACTGCAAGGCTATGGCCACACATATGGCATCGAACCTAAAGCTATTAAGTGATGCTTCATCAAACTTAGTTGATGCTATGATGTATCATCAAATGATTGGTTCATTGATGTACCTAAAGAACATGAGACCAGACATTTGCTTTGCTGTGAACACCTTGAGCCAGTTCTTGACAGATCCGAGAAATGCTCACTTAATTGCTGCAAAGCATATTCTGAGGTACCTAAGGGGTACAATTGATTATGGGCTCAAGTACGATGCGAATCAGAAGATTAACCTAGAGGTTTATGTTGATTTAGATTGGGCAGGAAGTGCCATCGATAGGATGAGCACTTCAGGGTGTTGCTTCAGTATGGGATCAGGAGTGATCTCTTGGTTTCACAGGAAGCAATCATGTGTGGCATTAAGTACCGTTGAAGTAGAGTATGTCATAGCTTATTCAGCTAGTTGTGAGGTATTATGGCTATGGAAGCTACTGTCTGATTTATTTGATCTCCAAATGGATGCTACTTGTATACATTGTGACAACAAGAGTTGTGTGAAGTTGTTAAAGAATCCAGTGTTCCATGACAAGTTGAAGCATATCAAGATCAAGTATCACTATATCAGGGATATGGTGCAGAGGGGAGCAGTGAAGCTCTAGTATGTTGCGATGGAGGAACATATAGCTGATGTGTTGACGAATCCATTGGCTAGGGTGAAATTTGAGTACTTCAGGGATAATCTTGGTGTTCTCTAGATTGAGATTTCCTCCAAGGGAAAGTGACAAGTCACATTGCCATTCTGACATAGTGAGAGGATTGGTTCCTTCCATGGTCAGATGTAAGGGATGATCCATTCTGTCATGGTGAGAGGATTGGTTCCTCCCATATCAGATATGAGTGTTGATTTCCATTCTGGGAATGGAGGCACCTGGTCAGTTACCAAAAACACTTAGTCCGGGACTGAGAGATCCATTCTGATGAGTAGGTCAGATGTAAGGGCTGAACCATTCTTTCATGGATAAAGGATTAGGTTCCTCCGATGTCATATGTGAGTGTTGGCCATTCTGTCGAGTAGGACAAATGTAAGGGAAACTGCCATTCCGGGAATGGAGGCACTTGTTCAGTTACCATGTAGCTCAGTCTAGGACTAGGGGCCATTCTGATGAGGGTGTAGGATTTGGTTCCTACCAGGTCAAATGTGAGTGCATGCCCTTTTGAACATGCATGTTGGATTGGTTCTTCACATGTGTCAAATGTAAGTGGAGGGCCCTTCTAGATGTGCATGTTGGATTGGTTCCCCACATGTGCTAGATGTAAGTGTAGAACCTTTCTAGACATACATGTTAGATTGGTTCCTCGTATGTGCTAGATGTAAGTGCAGATCCTTTCTGGACATACATGTTGGATTGGTTCCTCATATGTGCCAGATGTGAGTGCTGGACCTTTTTGACAAGGTTGTGGGATTGGTTCCCACATGGTTAGATGTGAGTGCTGGGCGTGCCTTTCTGATATGATTATAGGTTAGTTCCTACATGATCAAATGTAAGTGCTAGGTGAAGACCTACCTGATGGCTAGGCCTACATCCAGAATGAAAAAGGGATAGATCTGTAGAACTTCCTATGAAAAGAAGAACCATGAGATAGCACCAGTGAAGATTCAGTATTGATGATCCAACAGAGATGATCCAGATCAAGGGAAGATCCAGATCCAAAGATGATGCTCCAAAGATGATCCAGATTGAGGGAAGATCCAGATCCAGTGATGATGTCTAGAGATGATCCAGATCCGAAGATGAAGATGACTTGAAGACTAAGATGACTTGAAGACGAAGATGACTTGAAGACTAAGATGAATTGAAGACAAAGATGACTTGAAGACTAAGAAGACTTGAAGATGCAGATGATCCAGAGAAGAAGACCAGTGCTGAAAATTGTGTCGAGCGAATACCTTCCTAGTTAAGAGGGAGTGTTGATGTATTTGTAACTTCAAAATGTATTCATCTATGTATCTTATGTATTGTAACCCAATGTTTATTCCGAGATGTATCTATAATGTAATTAAGTCATGTTGTCATGCCCCAATGTTTTGATCGGGAGAATCAATAATGTAAACAAGCCATGTCAAGTCATAATGGGTAACACTCCGATTGTCTAAGGGTTAAAGTCACCACAGTTTCAGGGCACTAGGGTTATTAGACTCTCCTAGTATAGGTCAACCCTCGTAGGGTTTTAATCATGTCAGGATTATTCTAACTAGAGAGAGGGACTCTCTAATTAGCACACAACTCATACACACTCAAGTGTAGTGCACAGTTGAGGAAGAGAAAGACACTGGGGCTAGAGGAAAGGGCTTGCTGCTATCAGGAGATTGTCTTACTGTTTTTGGGTTTCACTTTGGTGCTGATTCTATCTCAGAGGAAGTTGCGGGGTTTTCTCCATTTATGGTTTCCTCGAGGAAAAACACTGTGTTCATTGTTTCTTATCTTTAATTGCGGTGCTTGTTATTCTCTCAGTTAAATATCCTAATGATATGCTAGCTAAATGTTGAAAAAATAACATAAAACTTATCCCAAGGCTAAACCTGTTAGGCATAAACTTAGGTAAGTCCATCCTAGGAAGGCCGCAACTATTAAAGCTGAGATTGAGAAACTTTTGAAAGCTAGTTTTATTTATCCTGTACTACTGATGGAATGGGTATCGAACGTTGTCCCTGTCAATAAAAAGCAGGGCACCATTAGAGTTTGTATCGACTTTAGGGATTTAAATAAAGCTTGTCCCAAATACAACTTTCCTACCCCATACATCAATCATATTATCGACAACTGTGCCAAAAGTGTCATATTTTCATTCATGGATGGATTCTCTAGCTACAATTAGATTTAGATATTTCCCGCCGATCAACATAAGACGACATTCATTTTCCCATGGGGAACCTTTGCGTATAAGAAGTTACCTTTCAGCTTGAAAAACGTTGTCACCACATTCTAGCATGCGATGTCCTATGTGTTTCATGGCATTAAACATATTATTGAACCGTACCTTCATTAGAGAGAATTTGAGGTCAAAAATGGGCCTCAAAAGGACCAAAATGTACTATAAAAATCAACCAATTACATTCTAGTAGATGACATCATCCCC
>LPNX010558658.1:438170-458756 GCA_001517045.1 Pseudotsuga menziesii
TCATAAAAAATCCTAAAGATATCAGCTTTCAGTATACATGTCTCATCTACTAGTGGTGCTCATGATAGCACATCACCGCTCGAACCACCTTACGGAGTAGCGTACTGAATCAGCTTGGTACTCCCATCGTAGATCTCTGATATCTAGTTGGGAGATCATCTATGTCAGCATTTGGGATGTCCAGAGTCAACCTCTCAAGGTTCTCCTCTAGCTCCCTGGTGATATCATCGCCCTATGGCATGAAGCGAGCTCTGGATTGCCTGTCTAATGGAGATGCTCCTCCAGGCCTCACTGCTCCAACATCTACATGAATATAGACAGGTCTCGTCACTTATCAAAAAAATATATAAAACATAAAAAACATAAAATAAAATTTCATCTTTAGGGTTTCTTGTTTGTTACGAATGTCTCCCCACTTCCCTCCAGGTGGGACTGGTAGGTCAGGATCACCTGTAAAATCTATTCCCACATAGGCATAGTCCTCAACCATGAGCATTTGATCCCATAGCCATCTGAAAAACACATCACCGAACTTCACTCTGCCCCTACCCACTCCCGTGTGAGCCATGACTTGAACCCACCTTAGCATGCGGGGGTCCCATGTTCTAAGACTCTGAAAATTCACCTGGTGCCTCATCTATGGGACCCACTCGAAGAAGAAACAAGATAACATGGAAACAAAGCTGAATTTCTTTAGCACTCCCTGCTGACATTTAGTCAGCTGATCCTTGAAGATTGGAAGCAATGCTTCCACCTAGTTGAACACCGTGGGTGCCATTGCTTCTAGGGAATATAGCATATGTGCCCTGGAAGCCTGATATACACCCTGGCTCCCTGCCACCCTCTACATGGTGAACAGAACAATCTGTAGAGCCCTATCTGTCACTGCCCTGATGGGGATTTTATTTCCCAATGTACCTGTACCTGGTACATAGTGTCGATCTATGAGCTCTCTAGTGGTAATGTCCCCACCACAAGAACTAGTCAGTGAGATAGGAGCACCCTATCTCGATAGGATAGTCAGGAAGTAGATTTCCTCTACCTCCACTGTAAGTATAGGTGCCCCCACCTTGAAATACTATTGTTCTGGATTCCACATTCTCAGGATGTGCTCTAGTAGTCTCTCATGGGACACCATGCTTGGTGTCTAGAAAACCTTTAGAAGACCATAGTTCTGGAGTGCAGTAATACACACCGGATTCCTTTCGGCAGTGGCATCTTCATCATCATGAGTTCTTTCCTTCCATATCACCATATTTTGGAAGTCTAGACCTACCAAAACAACAATGGTATACATCAATAGCATCCTTAAATCATTATAAATCAAAAGAATGAGCTAGTTTTATATATATCATTGGTTAAATTTCTCCATGGTCGGCACTGCCTATTCCCCATTGGAGACAGGCGGTGGAACCACCTGTTGACCTTGTATTTGGCCTGGTTCTCGAGAGGTACCGCCTATCCTGCAAGGGGTATTCGCGGTGCCTACAATTAGGATTTTAGGTCTTGCCAAATAGGCCTAAAATCCCATCAAATCCCAAAATGATAGCTATGAAATGAAATAAGAAGGCCTTATCTCTTACCTGCAACTGACGAAACTGAAAACGGACGGTGGGGACTAGCGGTATCAGCTGTGGAAGATCTGGCTAAAAAATGCTCCAAGTGCTCTTTGCCAAGAGGTAAATAGTGAAATGTTTGGTTTTTTACTATTTACTTTCCTTATATAGACATTTTTTTGGTTCTGACTTAGTATAGTTTTGATATTACATCATGTTTTGGTCAAAATCTATTTGTCGTAATCCCATAATGTTGATTTTGGATGCATTTAACACTTGTTTATGAGTTATCTGCAGGTTGAATTTAGTAAAAGCTTTGGAAAGTTTGTTTATGGATTTTTCGTACTTCCACAAAATGGAAAAGGTCATTGAGCGTTTATTAGGACACTTTGTCATGCTCATTAAAATTTAGTATCAAAGTTTTGAGTCCGTTTCTGAATATTTTTAGGCTCGTAAAATACAAAATTGTGTAAAGAAACGTTATGGACTCTTCTTTTCACATCTTCTTTCAGACTCCTTAAACATGAAAAGATAGTCGAGTCCATTTCCGAATCTTTCCAGGCTCGTAAAAAGTGACATTGTGTAAAGAAACTTCATGGAGTTCTCTTTAAACCCTTTTTAGACTCCCTAAATATGAAAATATCGTCGAGCGATCTTGTCTTCTTCACGCTCATTAAAGTATTTGAAGAGTCATTTTTCCGATGGTAGGTTATCTCTTTAGCAGTTCGGATAGTACCATTTACGAGAAAGGAACACTCCAACCAACCATGACTAGAAGAGTTATCTAAGGTATGATTTTATACTTTTTTGGGCCTTAGAGACTAAATCATAAGAAAAAGGACCCCCATTGAGTCTTCTATTGTATTCGTTCAGACTCTCTAAACATGAATGATACCGAGTTTTCTTTCAATGGACTCGTTAAAAATTAAACATTGAGAGACCTATTTTGGGAACAAACCCATCCTCTCTCAGGTTCGTAAAACATATGAGACTAGACTTGTCTTCTAACAAGCTATATCGAGTGCTTGTTACCCTCTTTGAACCCGTAAAACCAAAAAGAGGCACTCATCGATCATGATGGGGGAAATGGGAAAGGGAATCATTTTGCAAATAATGGCAGTTGTTTGTCCTTACCTTTGAACATGGCACTTGTCTGCACAATCATGTCAGTCAATTGGGTATTCAACTGATCTCTGTGATGATCCACTTTCATGAGTCATGTCAATCCTTTAAGTCTTTCAAAAGAATGCATTGTCCACTGTCGCATTGTGTATCTATCATGTTCAGTCATGCTGCCAAGTCATTTTTTCATGCCGCCCGATGTTCAAAGGGAATCTGAAGAAGTCTTACCTCTGCAGTATACATAGCCTTTGTGTCAGTATCTTTGAGTTATTCATATGGTTACTATGTTCAAATCATTGCAAAACTATGTTTTGGGTTTCATGTCGTCGATGTGGGACTCATCATGGCCCTCCTTCGACGAGACTATTCCCGTCGACGTCAGCTCATCATCCAGAAAATAGTCTTAGAAAAAATATTCAGTACCTTGAGATATGTATGCCTTAATGACATATTCTCTCGCTCTCGACATTGGTTCACATCATTGACCTTCGATCGATAGAATCGACTGGGTGTTCGACGTCAAGACATCTATTTGCACTTAGTAGATTGTACTAGGGTACCTTGGGAATCATTAACATTAATGGTGATATCCCTCACACTTGTTAACGATTCACATCATTGGCCGGTAATCAAGTGGTTTCTACCATGTTTGACTTCATATCATTGCAATTACATGGATAGAATCATACTTTGTTGAAGACGAGATGAATACCTTGGGTATCTGTTTAAAAGTGCTCATTGCTTTTCCCCAGGTTGCGATGGAGTTTTGTATATCTAGGATGGATCCACATTTCTATGGTCATGGCTATGCTCAAATTTGCATCTATATGACATAGATCTATGTTGTATGTCTGGTAGTTATGTCCAAGTTTGAGTCCTCTATCACATGGATCTACACTGTATTCTAGTAGTCATGCTTGTTTATTCCACTCATGGATCTACCTTGTATTGGTCTGCAGCTATGAGTTTGGTTACTTGTGTCTATGAGTCAACATACTGATGTACTATAGATGCCTACTTGGCTGCATGCTCCGATCGAGCCAACATTTTTGTCTCCTGGCAACGACTTGTTCTCAAAGCTCTCATTTATCATATCACTCTAAGACCCATGCTTTGGGGGGAATCCTGTTATACCAAAATCCTATCACCATCATGTGATAAGACCTTTTGACATATCTTCTTGCCCTGAAATCCCAGCTTCTAGAGTGAAGACTAAATGGTTTCTTATCAGTCTATCATACAAATTCCCAGCACCGCTCATGCTCCCTTATCCACGAGTGGTACCCCTGTTCGCACCACTTTCTGTCGATTGTCCACGAGTAGTTCCATCGCCTGTCACCCTTGGTCCATAGGTGGTTATTATCAAAACCGCTCTGTCAAAGAAGGAAAAGCACGATACCCTGGGTAAAAGGGTAAAAAGAGAAGCTTCTCGAGGCTTCTAGATGATAAGCCTTGAGATATCTCTTATCCCTACTATTGTGGGTTAATTGAGCTCGAGATCCTTCATCCTAGGATCTTAGAGGCCACCTCACCCACTAATTTCTCAACCATCTCTATCCATTAAATCCCTATATATATGATCTCATAGCCATGGTTGAGAGGGGAACATTGAAGGTATTGTTATGCTGTTGGACTGATTCTTGGGCCAAGATCATTTGGAGAGAGCATAGAGAGCTAGAGTCGGAGATTTTGGGGATGAAGAGCTGGTTTCATGGAGATGCATGTCAACACTAAGGCTTGGTTGTAAAATTCTTCATTTTTCTAATGCAAGTTGATTTTCTGTCCCATATATATTGTTGATGTTTGATTTCAGATATATATTGCTAGATTCCTTAGTCACTAGCATAGATTAGTAGATCATATTCTGGTTGCTTTGGTCTGTTTCATGTTGAACTCTTTTGCAGGTACACAGGTGAAATATCAATGCCTTTTATTCTATATATTTACAGTGTCTAGGGAGAGTTATCAACCTCTATGATCTATTTGTTCTGGATCTAAACCATTTAGACCAGTGAAACACCTTGTTGTCCACAGGAGGTGAAATATTCCGATCAACAAGGCTACAACTTGCATATTGTTCATCCAGTTCCTACCTAGAAAAATATTGTAGTCAAGGGGCACATCAACCACCTTGAACTCGATCGCAATAGTCTTCCCCCCAAATTAGAACTCTAGGGAAGGAAGTATACTGTGTGGCTGAAATGATATTCCATCAAAATTAGTCAACATGTTCACAGATTTCAATAACGTGGGAGAACCTAAGCCCTTCCAACAAGCCAAATAGATCATGGAAGCAAGAATGTCTTCATAAATCATAATGTACATGATGATGTTATTCAAAAACTCTACATGAATGAAAAGAGACACATAGTAAGGCAAGCGAGGATGGATTCCATGAGTTTCAAATTTGATCATGGAAGGAGAGCTTTCATCACCAACCCCAAGAGCAGAAAAAATGGCCTTTTCTGTGAAGGAAAAGTCTGAAGTACTTCTAATGTGGACATCGTGCAAGGATTATGGACCAAATCCCTAACAATTGAATAGTTTTGGGTGGCTTGAGCATTAGGATTGTGCCTCGAGCACTTCAAGACTCCCTTGGGAATGCGAGGAAAAACTTTAGGTTTATTCGTAGGATTTTCAATATGCAAAGAGCTCTCAGGTGGATTAGGTTATTTTCGAAGATATGGTTGTGAAGAACCATAGTCTTCCACACACATCATAACAATAGTATCTTTCACCATGTTGATGCAACCATGACCACTAGTGGCATCTGGCCGGTTTTGAGTTCCACTAGATACACAACCAGGATCCACGGTTCTCAAGTTCATATTTTGATTATTTGGTAAAGGATTTGTAAACACAGTTAGTACCTATGCTATGAACTTTGAGGCATATTCCATACAAGGGAACAAGTGAGTGAGGTGGTCATCCCCACACAACTTGCAAGGAAATTTAACCTTCCGCTTAGACTTCGTGACCCCCCTAGCATTATTGTTGTTATTGTTCTTGTCATTAGCCTCATTATTATTATTATTTCCACCCTTCTTGTTATTTTTTCCTTTATTTTTGTTCCTTCCAGGTTGCTAGTTACCTTTTGGGTTCCACGATTGCATAGAAAGTACATCCATCAACTGGGTAGGAAGGGGCGAAGCCATAGATTTCCCCAACGCAAATTGGTTAAGTGATAACTGGCTCACTTGTTTCGTAACCGAATCCGTAGGTTTGGTACTTGCAGAACCAACAATACCATCTGCATGTGACCCCAGTTTGAACTTGGGGTCGAAATTGGAACGTGGATCATTAGGTATGATCTCATAAAGGAGCCCAGACTGAGCATAAATCAAGTCCAACTGTTGGGCCCTAAAAATAGCTAGGTCATCATTTTTAACTTTGGATGTGGAAAGATCATTTTCGATATAGGGTAACAATGACTTGAAGAACCACTCTAGAAGAAACTCTAGTGGTATAAAGGATTTAATCATCCTCTTTCATCTACGTGAATCTAGAATATGATCTGAAATATGGGTGGCTTTATCTTTCCAAAATGTTGACAAGAGCTCGGTACTGTCATCGTAACACATAGGTAGCTAGAAGTGGTTAAGAAAAGTCATAGAAATTTCATGAAATGAATAATATGTCCCCTCGGGTAACTCTATATACCATTTCATGGAAATACCCATGGGGGTGCACTGAAACAGTCTCAAATGGACAGAATCATCATTCAAGGAATTTGAACAATAGCAAAGATGGAAGGTCATAACGTGCTCACTAGGATCTTCACCAGCCTTTCCTTCAAACTTTGCAATGTTTGAAGGAAGTTTGGTAGGAACTTTTGACCATGTCGGGTCATGAGATACAGGATCATTCGTCAATATCAAAATATCAGGTAGATTCAAAGTTGCATGAAAAGGGAGCCTAGGTTGAGCCAGTTGGTTCCGTGCTCCCTAATAGGATTGGTTCACATAAGGTTGACTTCTATAAACACCATGGCCTTGGCTAGTGGGATAATAAAATCCTCCCATTTGACCCATATAGGGTTGCATGTAAGGATTGTGATATGGAGTACCTTGAGACCAGGGTGCTACAAAGACATAATTAGGATATTGATACATGGGTTAATACCCGGACCCATAATGTGTGTAGATTTTTTTGTAAGATGGTCCGTAAGAAGGTCCATAAGAGGTTCCATAAAATGGACCATGAGATGGTCCATGGGAAGATACATGTCCTGCTGAGATGGAGGAAGGCACATGGCCATGTGAGACTACAGTGTTAGAAGAAGTAGAATGGAGATGGCTAGTAGTATAGCTCTAGCAAGAAGGCCCACTAGAGTTAGGGGAGGATGCGAGGTCAATAAATAATTTGAAGGGATTGGTTCACAAGATGATGGAATATGTGAAGGAATATAACTCATGCCCCCAATATTCACATCTCTAGGTTCTGGTCCTCAAATAGGAACACTAGTTTTAGGCCTAGGATGTGTGTGTGAAGGAACCTCCACCTAATGGATGGGAGGTGTAATTTTACTAGAGAAACCAAACCTCTCCACCTGGAAAGGGATGGATGTGCCCCAGGTGCAGCACCAAGGTCAACACCCAATCTATCATGAGGTGTCGGATCAGTCTTGGGAATATCAGGAATTCCATACCTAATAGTGCTAATGTTAGTGGATGCGTGGTGGGTCTCATCGCTCAAAATCCAATACCAGTGATTAGGGTGTGTGGATTCTGTTAATCATGAAAAATATTCATGTGAAGGTCCATACGAATGATGACCAGACCCCACCAGAGTCACATATGTGCTAGGATGTTCATCTTCCCATACATGACAAGGAAGATAAAGGATCTCTAGAATCTCGTGCTCGTGATCACCCATAGTATGTGAATCAAAGTGAGAATGAGTCCACCTGGACTGTCTGGTTCTCTCTCCCAGAGGAGGAGGAGGCATGGAAGGAGGAAGTCCTGCTAAACAATGAGAATGATGAGGTTCCACACCCGAATCCACAATGATTCCAAAAAAAATTACTCAATCTAGCTACACAAACCTAAGCAATCTAGCATGCACAAAGAATACACCTGAGAAAACATAAATCCAAATCACAAGAAAACCAGGGTTAGGATAAGTGAGCTCCCGAATGAAGAAGGTATGTCTCACCCAGGAGAGGCTTGAGACTCCCATACACAACAACTAAAGGTTTGTAACTAATTATAGTGGCTCTAAGCTTCAACACATATAGAGAATGTGTTGTTCAACCCCTACCTGGCGAGGACACTTGCAGAATAACCTCTGCAAATACCCCCTAGATAACCTAGGTAAGGAAACTAAGGTCACCTCAATATAACCAATGCTCCGGATAGTCGTAGGAGGGATCAACCATATGGGAGGGGTAGAAATGCTCCAAGATTGAAAGCACAAATGGTACCCCAAGGATGCACCAATCAATACCTCAAAGGCCCCAAGATACGAATACAATACTGGAAATATCTCTGGTGCTCACAAAATGTGATGAGGGGTCATCCCAATCACAATCACGTGCATTGCCTCGTGCTTAACTCCCATGTAAGAGGAGCATCCTGAGAAACACTAATTATATCAAGGTTTTCACACTCTCACCTGGACAGACACCTACTTGTTTTGTTTAGTGGGCTTGGATAATTGAATCACAATGAACTATTCCAAGACCCTAAAACCTATTCTTGTTGATGCACCCTAAAAATGAAAAGAGTGTAATACATTTTATTATGCATTGATTTTAGTTGGTTTTTATTACTCAAACTCTAAATGGTCATGCAACTAATCAAGTTATGACTCACCAGTGAAGTAAATATGAACACATAATAAGAAATGCCAAGTGCAATGTGTCGAGTGAATAACATGGTATGCCACTACATGAGGTCCAAGATTTTTCCTTCAAATGTAAATGCAGTCATTCATATATGAAAATATAACTATAATAACAGTAAGAAAACCTAATGCAAGTACCGTGCCAATGAAAAATGCAAGAGATGCAAATCATGCAAAAGAAAAAGTATTTTTGTATTTTTTGTAATAAATGAGATATGGAAGAAAATAAATGACTCTAGAACCCCAATAAATTACAACCATTGACAAACAACAACCAAGCAAGGCACCAAGCTAAAAGAGACCTAATGCACTAATCTCAAAACAAAAAATGGATAAATGGATGACAAGAACAAAACTTAAAAACAAACTAAGGGCACTCTCTGGTTAGAAACATAGAGTGTCACATTAGAGGAAATTTCAACTCAATATGGTCCTCTTAAAATGAACTAATAAAATAATAGTTGAAATAATAAAATAATATTTATTAATTTTGGAGGAAGAAAATAAAAAAACTACTTTTTTGTTTGTATTTTTAACATATCTCCCTGTGTTTTTACTCAAATTTCGATCGGGAGAGCTTGTTGGATGTGGAATTAAATTCCACATCCAACGATTACCCACTCAACATACTTTTGATGGACCCTGCTACTCTAAAAACAAGTAATACCTGAAAAAACAGAATGATGATGTCATCATTCCATTTTTTTCAAGTATTTCTTGTTTTTGGGGTAGCGGGTTCCGTCAAAAGTATGCTGAGTGGGTACTCATTGGATGCGAAATTTAATTCCACATCCAACGAGCTCTTCTGATCGAAATTTGAGTAAAAACACAAGGAGATATGTAAAAAATACAAACAAAAAAGTAGTTTTTTTTATGATACCTATCCCCAAATTTATATTAAAAAAGTGTTTATGACCTATACGGTATTTCAAATTTAAATCAATTTCATTGGCTAACAAATGATGACATGGAATTTGAATAAAATTTAAAAGGCCGATTTTGAGTTGAAATTTCCTCTAATGATACACACTCTAGAAGCATCCAAGAAGACTCAACAATCTTTAGAACTCACTGAGCAACGCTTAATCCTCCAAATAAGGCTCAAAATCAAAGCATACATGACTTTTCTCAATAAAAGAGCATACATACATGACTATTCAAGGAAAACTCATGTGTATACGCGACTATGAAAGCAAAACTTGCGTACAAGGAGAAAAAGGCAGAAAAATAGGGAAAACAGACAAGCTAAGACAAAATTTACTTCTTTAGGACCCTAATAGGAAAACATGCCCCCAAACTCGGCACAAAAATAGAGAAATCAAGAGTAATTCAAGTTCATTGAATACCAAAAAAACCCCAAGGATAAATAACTAGGAACCTCCCCAGTATGGTCGCAAATTCTGTTATGGAGAGAAACTTCCTATGGCTTGGGGTGTACCACAATAGACATATTTGACACTAGAAATCAATATTTCCCAATATGCAAGAGAAATGAAACATCTAACACTAAGGGATATCAAATCGTACCTTGTTCTGGATAGTGTAAGTAGATCCCCGTTGAGCTTTCCACTTCATGCTTGTGTTAGCAATTCACTCTCAACAACAGCTAACCAGACAAGCATGATATATAATAGTGTGTTAGACCTAATATAGAATATATATTCAATGATGCATAAAAAATTAAGCATATACATGTATTCAATCTTCATATTCAATTGCACATAACTGGACAAGAATATATATTTCTATTAATAAAATCAGAGATCACAATAGTGACAACCTCAGTCGAAACGTCTACAAACCGGAGTAACCAAGTCCTCCACCTAGGCCTCCACCACCTCAATCCTCCATCGTTCGATAGCAAGCTCACAAGAAAAGGAAATCTTGGGAAGAACACAAAGTGCTCCAAAGGGACAAAGCGATGTAGACTCAAGTATATGAAAATTGTGGCAACAAAGGACTATAGTTTACTTGCTCTTCAATTCCTCCTCTTCAATGTATCCAAGGGGACCCTTATATATCATTTCAAAAGGGTAATGGAGGGTCAAATTAGAGCATTATCAAGGCATTTGGAAGGCCAAGAGTCAAGTTATTCAAACTCCCATGAGGAAAACTCCAACATTATTTGGATTGATGCACACATCCCAATGTTCGCGGGTTTGAGATCAAAAGTCACATGTACATACGAGTATGGGATTAAAAGTCATGTATAGCAATAAACAAGGGTTTTTTAGGGATGATACTTCAACATCAAAGGATAATACAAGTCCATGGGGTATAAAGAGTCTGCAGAGGGACATGGAAGGCCATCAACATGTGATCAGACATGTGTGGTAGAATTAGCTATAACACATGGTCAATAGTAACTCATGCGCCTGTGCATTTCCTTATACCATGAACATCAACACCTCTTTGATATATCTCTCTACTAAGGAGACCAAATCACCAGTTTCACAACTCTACCCAACCACAGTTGCAGTTGTTCTTCACATCCAATCACAACTGGAATTCCTTCTCATGATAAATTCTTGGCTTTGATACCAACTAATGCAGCATCAACCTATGGTATGGTGACCTACAGATCAATGTACACAACAAAAGCACAATATAAAACATAACCCAAACAACATTTTTCGATAATTATGGATTTCAATTAAAGTATAAACAACATTGTATTTACAAGAGGAATTACAACATCATTTCTAAACTCAACTTGTTGGAATTTAAATTGACTAAAACAACATACTTTAGTGTGAGGTAATATTTCATCCTTAACACTCACATCTAACCCTATATTGTCTCCATATTCATTAACTTCTCATAGCCTCCTAAGAGGTGCCCATTTATAAGCATTCAATGGTATTTATAGTTGTTCTTTAATGTTGAGTTCTTGTCTCTCCTTATATATCTTTTCATACTTCTATGAACCATCATGAATGCATTAAATACACCCTCTATTTCCTATCAGCAGGTTTCACCACATGGACTTCAACAAAAACCACCATAATTGTTCTACAGCTACCCCAACTATCCAAGTGACTTCACTCCTCAAGATCATTTTTTGGTTGGTTGATAATCTCATCATCGTCACTTGGTTTCTTCAAGTTTCTATCAAATTGTAGTTGGCATGTCCCATTTGTTCATGTTTGAGAAAAATTGGAGATGATTGAACTTTAAAACTTTATCAAACAATTTCAGCACATATGCATCTCATAAATTAGCCACATAGGAATATATCAACCACATGTGAAACTCATAAATATATCAGCCACATGTAAATATCGCAAATATATCAGCGACATAAATCAACCATATAAATCAGCTCCATAAATAATCCATATAATTCAATCAACCATTAGAGACAAGATATACCCTCGGAAAACCATCCAAACAAGAAGGATGAAAAAACCCAACAATTCTTGAGTATTGTAGACAAATTTGTAGAAAATGGTTTACAACAGATAATAATATTTCCTCGTAAGAAATATCACCATAGAAGTAGAGAAGAGAGATCCAATTTAACATTTCAAAAATAGTTGTATGTAACTATATTGAACTTTCCATATGCATAACATAGTAAGAACAAGACAAAACCCCTAACATGCATAAGGAAACATATAGGATGTTCAATAAACACACTGAGAGCACTACATAGTGCATTCACAAGGAGGATCTAACTAAAACTCCCTCCATGCAAACATTATCTCCTTTTCCTGTCCTAATTTTTTTTAAATAAATGTTCATTGTCTTGAACTGAAAGTTAACTAACTTGAACTGAATGTTAACTAACTTGAACTGAATGTTAACTTACTTCAACTAAATGTTAACTGACCTAAAATGAATGTTAATCAACATGAACTGAATCTTAACTTTACTTGAAATGAACGTTAACTGACTTGACTAAATGTTAATTGAATGTGAATGAAATCGATATTTAACTAACTGTTGATCACTTAGTTAATAGGCTAACTTAAGTGTCATTATAGCTTCGCTCTCAGTTCCATCAATGGACAATTTCTATTATTAAATTTTCCATGGATCCCTTTAGTTAACTAATGGATGCTTATTGATGTACATTATTATCTTCCTTACTTAACTGATTACATTCATTAATAGTTCAATCGATGCTTTGACTGAGGCATTCATATTTTACTGGAGCTTTATAACTTGAGCTCACTTAAATATTTCCATTGGCAAATCGAATTCTCTTTCTCTATGATTTATCTCGTTATCAATAAATAGTTAATGCATGTTCCATATGTGTATTATTTATCCATCTTATCATATCATACTCAGAAGAATTATTCCATACATATTGATGATCATATACATTACCCCATGCCATATAGTCATATGCTAAAGTAATTCACTTGAGCAGTATTTAATCCCTAAAGGAGAAATTTAGCACTCAACGACCATGACTAGAAATATATCAAATAGTATAACCACCTCAAAAAATGAAGGTCCAAATCCTTGATACAACACAAGACTTCAATCTTGATACAAAACAATATCATCTCCATAATTGGAGATCCATTCTCATAGGATACCTTCTATGATAATACTTGACTTGATATTACTCACAAGTCTAGTCTTGATACTATTAACAAGACTCAACTTTATATTACTCACAAGATTTACAATACAACATCACCACCACAATCATATGAGGATACATAGGGCTTGATATGACTCAAAAGTATGACTTGATATTATGCACAAGATCAGAGAATGACTTTGGATGTTGTACAATCAAAACTCCCTCTCAATAAGGGATACATTCTTTGCTTTACCAGGAATTTGTTTCCATACCAATCTTATCTCGAAAGTGTTTAAACTTTGTCCCTCACAATGACTTGTTCACAAATTTGCAATCTGCTCATCAGTAGCTATGTACTAAAATTTTATGTTTACATGAAATAACTTCGATGAAGTAAAACTTCATCTCAATTTGTTCTATCATAACATAGGATTTTTGGGAAAGCTTGACCATAAACACCTAATAAATCTAGGCTCAAGCATTTCACCCTATTAGGTAGCTTCCCAATATACACTACTCCTCAACAGGTAGTACTATACACAAAATACATTTATCTTATGTAGTACTAGCCACAATACACATAGTTAATCCCAAGCTATATAATATGCCTACTGTGTATCAAAATACAATAAAGAACCTATTATAATGTATTTGAAAGGTACTCAACCATATGCTTATCCACAAGCATAAAAATATAATAGTTATGCTAGGTACTTTAAGAGACCAGCCA
Source organism: Pseudotsuga menziesii (assembly GCA_001517045.1). Taxonomy (NCBI): domain Eukaryota; kingdom Viridiplantae; phylum Streptophyta; class Pinopsida; order Pinales; family Pinaceae; genus Pseudotsuga; species Pseudotsuga menziesii. The sequence continues at coordinate 451,963 of LPNX010558658.1, forward strand.
ACTACTTATTCAAAGTGGCATCATCTAGATCCAATGAAGAATACAATTTACCTAAACTTGAAACTATGGATTTCATATCCATCATAAACAACACATTAAATGTGTAATTATCATGCAAAAAGAAAATATTATCTTTTCCTTTAATTTTCAACATTTGTTGACTTCAAGAATATTCTACCATATGAATAAGTTCTTACTGAGTTGTCCATTCTCTATGATGTCCTTCAAGGCTTGATCACTTTCATAGTGATTTCATATCACAGTACACCACATACCGAACTGTATGGATATCTAACTTCTCTAAGAGGTTTTTAACTATTCTTTGACAATTTAGACTATAGCTCTTCTTGAGTATCCAATATTGTTTAATACTTTGACCATGTCTCTTCTCAAGTGGATTTTCTCACCAAGATATCACAAGCCATGAATTCCGAAGTCAAGTATCATGACTAACTAGTTTGGGGACTCTTAATTATTACCACATTCAAATATACATCAATACTCCCTCTTCAACTAGAGGAGTCTTTTTATACTATACTAAGCTTGTTCCATATAGAGGCTTATTAAATTTGCTAGAAATTCTGCTCATCCGTAGATATTTACAAGAGTTACACAACTCCTTTTGCACCATGTCTTGGATATAACTAACTAGGAATTTTGTAATTATTTACTTCTTTACAATATTATCTATCTTATCAACATCTTTTATGTGATCTTTCTCAATCACTATACTAGTTAGAATCCATATATCCATGAAACTTACTTTAACTGACTATGGCATGTCTGAATCTACATACTATTGTACCAAGTAGGTAACCTAACACATTCTTTGTTTTACATGTCTATATACTGATTGTAAAGAATATAATTGATCCTGGGATGTGTATAGGTATATATAACGTCTATGAGATCCTAAAAATATGAATAAGAATTAGATTTATCTTCATGTGTGTGGTCATGTACTTATAGCCTAATGTTCTTGAATCCTTTCAAGAAATCTACTGAACATGTTCCTCAATCATAAGAAAATATTGATATAAATACTATTAAAACTATAAAATTTAAGAATCATCCAAGATTCTTACATATATGTTCCTTCTTAATATGAGTACCATACATGGTTTCTACATAGAAGGAGGTTAATTTAACCAGCTCCACTTGTTTTTCTAGGAGCTAGCAAATCTAGCTTCTTCTTCTCAACATCTGGGATGTAAGAATCATAAATTTGAGTCCTCCATCATGGATACTCATACTCATCTATATATAGAACATATATGAATATAAATAAGATAAATACATTACCTTCAGGAGTCTTTACATTTCTCTGAATGGAATTAGGGATTTTATTTTATCTTCTTCCTAAGAAACATAGGAACCTCCCGATATGCTCTTTTTTAGGATCATCCATCTGAATGACCTCATGTCATTCTCTTCTTGCATGTCATCGAATATTTTTTTCCCTATAAAAAAAATTGTTCAAATGATTAACAACATTACATAACCAAGAAATGTAATTACATGAAATTTTTCAACATACTTGCAATGGTTCACATAGTTATGTACATAGACTAAATCAATTTTTTGACATAACCCCATTCATATCTTATGTGATGTTTTGAAACCTTATATCAGCCCTATATCATTTAGAAAAATCATATTTTATGAAGGAAATACTCAGCCCCTTATTCATATCTCATGAAGCAAGCATGGAACCCTCTATCTCATATCTTATGAAGGAAATTTTCATCTTTATATCAGTCCTATATAAGTAAATAGCATTCCTACATAACTCTTATTACATTCATATATTATATCACATAATATGGACTCATGAGATCAACAATATGCTAAGAAAAGAAAAACAAGAATGTATATGTTCAACACAATTCCGAAGTTCAGGATCACAAATTTCTATATGATAGTCATGAAACATTTTCAAAAACCTTTACATATGATTTGTTACAACATATAACTATCAAAATCTAAATTACTTATATTTTATTGATTTGTTTGGGATCCCTCTTGATCTTTGCACCCTTGTGGAGAAAATTGGAGTCCTTCTTTATTCACTTGAATGGAAGAGCTTATTTGTAGTGAAAAGGTTGTCTCCCTTTCTTCATTATTTCTTTGAGGAAAATATTCTCCTATTTAGTGTACACAACCTTTATTTGGATGTGCCCTTATTGTTGACTCGAGTCCTTCTTTTTGAAAATATCAATGAGTGTATCAAAACACTCCCATGCGGTCTTCAATAGAATGATCATGGACATGTGATTTCCCTTAACTGAATAAAATATGATATGCTCTCCCTTTGATTTATTCTTCTTGAATTTGATTCTCCCTTCATTGGTGGTAGGTTCCTCTACCATAGTATTCATGAATGAATCATTATGATTCTCTTCAAGAATATTCAACACCATCTCTTTCCATGTGTTGAATTTTGATGTGCCTTCAAGTCTCTCTTCTGGTTGAGCATATATTGATTCCGTGGCTACAATATTTTGCTCAACACTTCAAGATATAAATAGGGTTATCTTACTTCACAAAACTAATATCTTTCATGCCCTGTGATATGATACCATGTTGATGTTTGAGAAAAGTTAGACATACTTGAACTTTAAAACTTGTATTAAACCATTTCAGCACATATGTATCTCATAAATTAGCCACATATAAATATATTAGCCACATGTGAATCGAATAAATATATCATCCACATGTAAATATCACAAATATATCAGCCACATAAATCATCTTCATAAATCATCCATATAAATCAGATCCATAAATCACCCATATAAATCAATCAACCATGAGAGGCAATATATACCCTAGGAGAAACCCTCCAAACACAAAGGATTAAAACCCAACAATTATTTGAGTATGATAGATATATTTGGAAAGAATGGTTTACAACACATAAGCATATTTCTCGATAAGAGATATTACCACAAAAGTAGAGAAGGGAGATCCAATGTAACCTTTCAAAAAAAAATTGTATGAAACTATATTGAACTTGCCATATGCCTAGCATATTAATAACAAGCCAAAAACCCTACATGAAGAAGGTAGCGCATAGAATGCTCAGTAAACACATTGAGAGAACCACATAGTTCCTTTACAAGGAGGATCTAACTAGAACTCCATCCATGCAAACAATAGTGCCCTTCCTTTCCTCCATGATCTTTAACTGAATGTTGATTGTCTTCAACTAGAAAGTGAACTGACTTGAACTGAATGTTAACTAGCTTGAACTGAATGTTAACTTACTTGAAATGAATGTTAGCTAACTTGAACTGAATGTTAACTGGATTGAATTAAATGTTGACTGAATTGAGAAAAATGTTAATCGAATATGAGTTGAACTTGATCGTTAACTAATTGTTGATGACTTAGTTAACATTCTAACTTAAGTGCCATCAATGCTTCACTCTTAATTCCATCCATGCACAATTTCTATTATTAACTTTTTCATGTTGATTGATGAACATTAATCTCTTCTTTACTTAACTGATTAGATTTTTTGATAGTTGAACTGATGCTTTGATTGAGGCATTCATATTTTACTTAAGCTATATAGCTTGAGTTGACCTAGATAGTAGCATGGTCAATTTGAATTCTCTTTCACTATGATTTATGTCATTATCATTAAATAATTAATGCATGGTCCATATGTTTATTATTTATCCATCTTATCATATCATACTCAGAAGTATCATTCCATTCATATTGATAATTATATATATTACTCCCAACCATGTAGTTATATGCTAATGTAATTTACTCTAGGGGTATGTAATCCCTAAAGGAGACTTATAGCACCCAATGACCATGACTAGAAATATATCACATAGTAGAACCACCTTAACAAATGGAGGTCCACAGTATTGATACAACACAAATTCATCTTCGAAATTGGAGATCCAATATCATAGGTTTCCTTATAAGGATAATACTTTACTTGATATTATTCACAAATCTAGTCTTGATATTACTCACAAGCCTCAACTTGATATTACTCACAATATTTACAATACAACATCAACACCTCAATCATATGAGGATGCACAAGAATTGATATGAATCACATGTAGGACTTGATATTACTCACAAGTTTGGAGAATGACTACTAATGATGTACAATTAACACCAATGACCATTTACCAATACATCGTCATTGGTCATCGATTGTTCTTTTTCAGAATCCTAGTGACTACTTAGTTTTCATTCATCAACCTTTCCTATAAATTCTACTAGAAGTATTCAACTATCCTTCGGGAACTTTGTTCGTCTACCTTAAATTGTTTTCCTTGGTTCTAGATGCCCCTACATCAATAACACCTGGCCATAGAATGAAAAATCACCAAGTTCAACTTACACCACGTTGTATGATACACACTTGGCATACAATGCAAAAGATCCAATATTCACATATACCTTAATGAATGTGTAAACGAACCACAATGAATATGTGGGGATAGTAAATTAGATGTAGTAGACAAATGGTTTCATAAAATTATTTGCGAGTCGAAATTGAAATAAGAAAATAGTGAATGTTTACGAAAGCATTGAACTCTATGATTGGAAAATTAAAAGGAAGTCGAAGTTAGTGGGTGAAACATACAAGATGAATCAATGTTGTTGATTTTAAAACCTAAATATTCAAATGATATTTTAATAAGTAGGTCACAATAAACCTATGTTTAATACCTTGTTGCGATCTTTCCATATGACACAGTCAAGGCATTTAGATTGGTTAAAGTCCCTCTCATTAGTGAAAGTAGATATGGTCTACACTAAATATGGAGAGAGTTTAGGGTCAAGAGTTGGTACTCCTTTCTTACTCACTACCCTAGCATATAATATTGTTTGTTACCAATTCTTACCCTAATATGATGGCACTATAGATGATTGATGGAAGGTAGGATTTATGGAAGGATGGAGGCTACTAGGGGTTGTCATTGGGACATGTGTGGGGTAGCAAAAATGAAATAGGTGGAAGTAAGTATTTTAAAGAATTTCATGGAGAAATAGATTAGCATGGACATCGATTATCATGAGGACAGGTTGTTACTTACACATAGTACTTCTATAATGAACTCATAAGCCTATGTTGGTGTATCGTTCTGTGGGGAAATCTATTAAATGAGTTAGAAAGTAATGGAGAGTATTGAATTCAATTACATTATTTGAACCTAAATTTGGAAAGGAATTAGGTTGATGAATTTAATGGAATTGCACTTATAATTTTATGTTCAATAGTTTGGATAGTAACATCATTTTTTCTTCCCCGCCTATTTTCCCATAGAGATACACACTTACAGAGCTTGGAGATGCATGGAAAGGTTTATACCCAACAAATAGCAACAAGGAAAAAGAGTGACACAATTTATTTGTTAATTTTCATGTCTCCTAAGATCTTCCCCATGGAATCTCCATGGATTGCACAAGAGGTGTCATAAATAGGACCAATAATATTCGATAATAAGCTCCAACATTAATTTGGTAATTTGGTAAATTACCTACTCCTTCCATGAACTGTCATTCTTGTGGATAAAATATCCATAAGCATGTCATTTAGTAAACTATCTTCCTAGAAACGGTCTTCCATATGGTTTTAGGACACATGTACGTATGCACCCATGGCCTCTAGTTATAGTGATGTTAGGTGACTTAGTTGAAGACATAAGTTGTGCTCAGTTGACATTTAACCGTCAAGTTTCTAGTAGAGTAAAAATTATAGTAAGTGGTATATTATTCCAAAAACAAAATATGCACAAAGATGATCCTATGAAAATTGTATTTTTTACTAATTCATTGATAGTTTATATGTTCTAATTCATTCGTAGTTTATCTATTCTAATTCAAAAACAAATATTGTGGGAAACAATAATTTCTATGGTTTATTACATTCAAAACAAGTTACCAAGAAGAACCATATAGACCTGAAGTTTGCCTGTATTGACACAATGTAGGGAGAAATTGTCATTTTCCTCATCTACATGAAGAAATACTACCAATGCAAGAATTGAAGAAATAACTAAGAGAACAACCAGTGGGGTAGTGGTAGCATAAGCAAGACGATGTAATGCAAATAAATTGTGCTTTCTTTTATGGATAGTCGTAATAGTTTGGTTGTAATAATTTTGTTTATGTTAATGCCTAAGATTAATGCTAAATAATACATAATATTATTTGAATTTACAAATTCAAATCCCTTCAAATCCAATGGGTCCCTCCTTAACCTAATTATAATTATAAGTATAATGCTCAATATTGCATCTTGGCTCGATATGAGTCCAAAGAAGACCTCCAAACATCACGTTGTCAATAAAAAGTTTTATATACAAACCTTAGTTTAAATGGAACATAAATGTGCCAATTCCTTGTCAATTAATAGAAGAGTTTGCAGCACATTTAATAAAGTCCATGCACCCAAAGTCAAGGAATAATAATATTAAGATAAATAACTTACTTGGAAGGTTGCAATAGAATAATGTATTACGACCAACATAATAGATATAGAAATAAAAATCATATATAGAAAACATGTTTTCTTATGCTTGAAAATGTTTATATATATATAATTCTTTTCTTATTATTAGAAATGATGTTTATTTAAATGAGTTGAACACATAAGTTTTGAGAATTTAGAAAAAAATAATAATTATTTGAAAGTAAGGACTAATCAACTTAATATTAGTGATGTTTATGTTGGAATTTTTTTTTTTAAAAGACACAGTTGGTGCAAGCTAATATTGGTCTCGCATAACACGTTAGTGGCAATGAAAAGC
>LPNX010558658.1:459322-470922 GCA_001517045.1 Pseudotsuga menziesii
AATGAATTAGCTTTCCAAACATATAATTTTTATTTGTTTAAATTGTGCATAACTAGTTGCATATTTTTTTCTCAACATTGATATGTTAGGTTTCATGAAAAATTTAGTGTATATGTGTTTGTTAGTGCATCCTTGTAGTACCTAAGTGATGCGATTGCACTACAAAAATTTGTAAACATATAGAGAACACGTAGATATAGTGCATGGCTTTCTTTACAAAATTTATTTTCTTAATTTTATATATTTTGTAATTACCAAGTTGAGTTTATCATTCAAATGAGAAGGAATTTTGTTAGTGCAGCCTAAAGGGGTCTTAACACCATCAAAGAATTTTTTTGTATATATCGTAGGTCTCTCTGTTTTCTAGTGCAGAGTTTAATTTTGGTAAGAAATGCACTAGGAGAAAAAAGTTATAGAAGAAACAAAGGAATATCATTTTTAAGGATTTTGGTATATGTCAGGTGAAAAATATATTTAAAAGAGTAAACAATATTACTTCAAAATAATTTATATATATGTAATCTAGATAGTCGACTCTGGATAGATTTGAAATTTCATTGACAACAGATATCTGTAGGTTATCAGAAAATAGCATCAAAAATGAAGAGAGAGTGTTGGGTGTGTTCTACTATCTTAAATACAACTAATATCTAACTATCGACCGGGGTTGGTAGGATTATAGTTACTACAAAATATATGCGAAGGTAGAGGGGTTCCTAGGGCATTGTAGAAATACTCTAATAAACAAAATATTGAAAGATCTTTCAAAATGAAAAACCGAGTCAAACTCCTAAACAATTAATTATTAATGTAATTAAAGCAAAACATCATACGAGGATAATATCAGACTACTCATTAATTAAATCTTCTTCTTCCTAATGTAAGAATGGGAAAACTTTCATAAACAACTTCAGAAACTGAGAAAGGTCTAATTTATGAATAAGTAGAAAATAATAAATAAATAAGCAAGTAGAAAACTTAATAAAGAACACTTAATTAAGAAGAATTCTCTAATTCTTTAGCCTATAAGCATTTTTTTAGTAAACATCCAATTAAAGGAATAAATCCTTTGCTAGTATCAATCTACAAAGTATTAGTATATTTTCCAGAAATTAACATGTCTAACCCTAAATTCAATATAAACAACAGTGAATTAAACTAAACGAGAGATACAATTATCATATATTACAACGATGATTAATGAGGAAATCAAAGACAGAAGAGAAAATAAAATCATAATTCAAAAACATGCTTTGATTGAAAAGAAATACAAAAAGGGATTTTAATAAGTACTTTAAACTAATCTAACCTAAGGTCCTAGAGGCTGATGTAACTATTACCTAATTACCAAAACATAACAGAATTCAAAAAGCCAAAGAAATAAAAATGAAAATAAGTTAAAAATAAACTAAGAACACTAAAGGTCCAATGGAAGGTTGGACAACAGTCTAGAAGGAAGGTCTGAATGACAGTCCAAACACACAGTCCGAATGAGAGGCCGTGTACAGAGAATAATAAAAACAAACCTAAATGATTTAATTATCAGCTGATTTTGTGCATATGAAAACAAGATGCTTAAAGGATAGAATTTAAACCTAATTAATAATTAAAATAATAAAAAGGGATTTCTAATCTATGGGTATGAAGAGATTGTTTCTATTATAAAAAAAGAAAACAAAATGAAACATTGCTGAATTAATATATATCTAAACAAAAGTTAACGAAACTAATTCTAACAACAAATAAGACCTAAGACTAACTAAATTTTATCTATATGTAAATATAACATTAAGCATTTAACCAAAAGAGAAGACTGAAAGGAAAACTGAAAACAAACTACATGTGACCAGTCACTCTAATTCCATAGGCAAAGACTACATTAACAGCATAATTACATTAACTATAGCAAACATATGTCACATAAAGTAAATAAATGGACAATTATAGTAACATAATCACATGAACTAATAAAAAAAACTACTTATCTGTGAAAGAGAAAATAACAAAAACACATACGGACATGGAAGCCACTGGTTGTTGAGGGGCCCTCTCAGCAATCAGGGGATTCCTACCTAACGCCTATGCAAACACAACCATGAACAAAAGAATGTACACACTTTTGTTCAGAATATGGGACAAAATTATAGTGTGCTTAAGGACAAATTACATGCATAAAACTGGAACTGTCAACTCCCCTAGCTGTCAAATGGAGGCGTTTATATACTGTTTATGAGATTCTAAGCAAGTCGACCCTTTAGTGGTCGATTGCTCTCCAAATTTAGCCAATTATAATGAACATTAATTATTTACAAGCCAGTGCATAGTTTGGTTCCTTTAACGTGATTCTAATCTTTTTAGTGGACAACCAACACACAAGTTCCTTCTTCAGCATGAGTTTAATCTTCTTCAGGACACGTCAATCCTCTTCAGCATGATCATGGCATCAATTACTTCCTTAGAGTGTTGTTGAAGTAGTGTTAAGTGCAGGAAATATACACAATGGCGAGTTTCTAGAACACAGGCTATTCATCATTCTAGCACATGGGCTGGTGATGTGGTGGCGAACAAGGGTAGCGTGAGGGCGATCTTCCAAAACTCAGGTCGTTCATCATTTTAAATGCACAAACTGGTGGCGAGTTTGTAGGAGGCCACAAATGTTTCTAGAACAAGAGTGAGCCTTCTTTAAACACGTGGGAAGTGAGCAGCTTGGTGTTGGGAGAAATCAATGCATTGACAATCCTTTTAAACTGGTGATCATGTTATCACCTGGGAAAATGGTCAACAAAATGGTTTGCAGATTGATTCAATGTTTAATACTTGAGATCGGTTATGGACAACACACAAACTAATTAGCGATCTGGAAAAAAAGCTGGAAGGTGAGCTGGAAAACGATTCCACAGATCGGACTGAATGGTAAGCTGAACGGTGGTTGCGTAGATCAGGCTAAATGGTAAGATGAATGCGTACTTGTTATTAATTCTCCAAAACATACTACACTACCTGCAAACAAATACATATATTAATTAATATATCAAATATGCTTTAAGTAATATATAAATTTAAGTCAATAAAGTCGTAAAAATGATGTTAATAACCAAAGTTGCGTAAACATCAAATTTATTCTTACCTCATGCTAAATAACGATCTGCATGACATAAAATACACGAAAGATAATAAAATATGCATTTAAATGTGTTATTTTAATGCCAAAAATGATAACAAAATGACGCTCAACATTCCCCCAAACCGGAGAAATGCCAAGTCCCACCGAGCAAAGAAAAAGATAAGAGATCATACTGTCAAAGTGAACTTTGAATTGTGAGCCAACAACATGCATATGCATGAATGAGTGAGTTCATAAATTTTATAATTAGTTCAACCATGTCCAAAGTAAAAATTTGAACAAGTTAAACATATGACACAAAAGGTATAAAATTAATCATTTGATAGTTTACATACATGATTGAGTAAAAGGATAGGGTTACTAACAGTGAAATGATAACTAAAAAAAAACTTTTAAGGTCAAAGCATTCTCATGGAGGTAAAAAAACTATTTGCAAAAACAAAATTTGGTTAGCAAATTTTAGTCATAAGTGCTATAATATCACCAAGTTTAGATCATCATGTGGTATTTCATTTGAATTATCCTTCGATCCTTCATATAGTCCTCCATATTAATCTTCTGTAAAAGTATACTTCATGCTATAACCAAGTTCCATTGCTAATTTATCCTTAAAAACACTTATCATTTTGTCAGAGAAAATAGATCTGTCATAAATAATGAAAATAAAAACAGTCTAATCTTTCCTAATCCTCCCCCCCCCCAAACCAAATGTATGGCATTTCCTCAAGCCATGCAAAAGAAGATTTGATTATTCCATATAAAAAGAATGCTATCATAATGTTTTATTATTTTGTAAAAAGAAAAACTAACTAGTAAATGGAAATGATTCAGATATGTATATTCATGAAAAAAATAACAATGCATAGAAAGACCACTTAAATGTTGATAATATAACTGAAAGCATGACATAGGAAAAGCTAGTCATCATAAGATATTTTGAGTTTACCTCGGAGTGTGTGAGATTTTATGGCTATGGGTTCCATTTCTATGATAATGACATCCTAGTTATTTGTTGAATTAGATGGCTAGGTCCAATCCCAACTTACAACGATTCTCAAATGACATTAAAAACAATCAGCCTTAAAATGGAGTTTGAAAATTTTTCTTCATATTTATCATTATTCTCTGAATCATGTGCATAGTAGTGCATTAACCAGATCTCTTTTACTCGATATTGCCCCGCTGCCAGCAGGCCTGTTCAGCACCCCGACGGGTTTATCTTGGTACCATGCAAGCATAGTCCCACTGCTAGCGAGCCTGTTCAGTATCCCGATGGGTTTACTTGCATTTATCGAGCTTCCTTGTTTTAAGTTTTTACCTACCATTGACCCACTGCTAGTAGGCATGTTCAGTACCCCGGTGGGTTTTCCTTGTAGAATGATATTAAGTAGATGGAAGTCGATTGGTACTAGACCATGATAAGCCCTACTAAAACACATAATTCAATTTTGTAAAAACTTATAAGTAATTTTCATAATGGTCTTAATCATAGATAATGTCAAAAGAAAATAACTTAAAGTTGTTCTTTGACCTTATAACCCTTCTTCTTCATAAAAGATAAATAATGTTCCCCATAGGAAAAAATTCCACCTACTATCGAGTTATCACACAAAGATACTCAAGAGACAAGTTTTGATAATAAGGATAGAATGAACTAGTAATCCATAGGCACATAGTAAGATTTGAAAAATATGGTAATAAAAGTAGGTTGTATCAAGCACCTAGTTGAAATAACGAATCAGAAATATACATGTGTGAATCAAAATACAAAAAACTATATGAATAAAAAAAACGGTTAAGAATGATGTACACATAATTGTTTTTAATTTTCACTATAAGCCGAAATTTTGAACAAAGGTTTAAGATATCTTATGATCATAAATTGTCTTTCAAATAATACTCCATGAGCTACTTATAGATAAAATTCTTATAATCATACTGCAAAACCACTTGTTAGATGATTCATATTTATTTATAAAAACATATATAACATTATGGAAAGAAAAAGAGTCACATGTAGTAACTCTTATTTATTTAATAAAACAAAAATATATTTACATAATATCCTATTCTACTAAAAAATAAAGAAAACAATTCAAGTATATGAATTCTTCCAATGTAAAAAAGTTTGATGCAAAATTAGAAATATGCCTTTATCCACATACAATAAAAATATTACAATGATTACCAAGATATGAAGATTCGACCGAGCTGTTTGATTTAGTATCAATAAACATTGAAGAAGAGGATGGTACCGTGGCTTGGTTCCCTCTTGGAACCATATTTCAATGTGAATTATGTATTCTATGTTTTCTTGTTCATTTTTTATGTCACGAGATATTTCATTGAACTCTAGGATGTATAAAGAATCTAAGTTTGGTGACGGGGAATATTCAGGTTCTAAGGTCCCTCCCTCATCAAATGAGAGGCATTCCAGGTTGATCTTGTCTTCTTGTGGAAAAGGCCAAGTACAAACTTCACTTTATTTCGTAGTCTTTACAATATCTTGATCTATAACCTCTCCAAATATGGTATGAATTTCTTGCAATAATGTTGGTGAGGTAGGTAAGATGGGTAAATATTGCAGTTCAACACAATAAGAATATTGTACTGCTTTATTGTTGTTAGAATATGGAATGGATTGAATAGGAATGTGCATAGGGAATAGAGGAGGTTTATGATAAGGTGATTGTGGCAGGTGTAATTAACTAGCTTGTGTGGTTGATCCTGCCTAGAAAATGGGATATTGTTGAAAATATTGTAGAACAAGAAGTGTTGCATCATAAGAGAGAGTATCCCTATAATAATCATATGGGACAGAAAGGCTTTCTGAACAAGGTTCACGAGGGTTAAGATGAGGCTGAGAAGAGGGTATATTCTTACTAATCTTGAATTTTCCTCTTGAATACCTTCTACATAAATCACAAACATTATCATATCATAACTGAAATAAATCACTTGTTCCCATCAGACATAAAATTTGTAAATATTCATTTCTTGTGTCTTTGAGTAAAATTCTTTTCAAGGTATCCTTTCCCGACTGTTTTAGTTTTGATCTTTGAAGGTTTTATTGAAAGAGTTCGACATAATTTTCCAAAGTTTCTTGTTCTCCCTATGTTATTTTGAAAATACCTTCATTGACCCTACAATAATATTGGTATCTTTTCAAGAACATATATTTCATGTCTTGCCAAATTTGAATGCAGTTCCCACCTAGGATCATGAACCATCGGAGGGCTTCTCCTTTCAATGTTAGAGGAAAAATTTTCATATTTTGAACATTGTATGCTCTATAGAGTATTTCCAATTGAAATAAAAATTCATCAGGTTCTTCATTCTCTAGTCCGTGAAAGTTTGGTAAAATTGATGCGGAAACGTACTATATTTGTGCCACTCCTCTTAGATCTCTAAAAGGAAATTCAAAGGTAACAACTTCTTCATCCTTCTTTTCTACCATATATTCTCACAATATAAATAGTTTTTCATGTGTTATATTAATATGAATACCTTCTACATAATTCACAAACATTATCATATGATAACTGAAATACATCACCTGTTCCCATTAGACATAAAATTTCTAAATATTCATTTTTTATGTCTTTGAGTAAAATTCTTTTCAAGGTATCCTTTCCCAACTGTTTTAGTTTTGATCTTTGAAGGTTTTATTGAAAGCGTTCGACATAATTTTCCAAATTTTCTTGTTCTCCTTGTGTTATTTTGAAAATACCTTCATTGACCCTACAATAATCTTGGTATCTTTTCAAGAACATATATTTCATGTCTTGCCAAGTTTGAATGTAGTTCCCACCTAGGATCATGAACCATCGGAGGGCTTCTCCTTCCAATGTTAGAGGAAAAAATTTCATATTTTGAACATTGTATGCTCTACAGAGTATTTCCAATTGAAATAAAAATTCATCAAGTTCTTCATTCTCTAGTCCGTGAAAGTTTGGTAAAATTGATGCGGGAACGTACTATATTTTTGCTACTCCTCTTGGATCTCTAATAGGGAATTCAAAGGTAACAACTTCTTCATCCTTCTCTCCTACCATATCTTCCCACAATATAAATAGTTTTTCATGTGTTATCTTAAAGCTCTCCTTTCAAATGTTATTGTTAGTTTGTTAGCAAGATGGGTGGCGCTTACAACACAACTAAATGATCTAATTGTAAAATGAGTCCCATAATTGCATACGGGTAAATTGTATGAAAGTAAATTACCTAAAGGCACACGTACATCAAATTGAACTTATGAAAAAGTAAACTATCTAAGTTTGCAAAAATAAAAGTACGCCTAAGGGAAATAAATCAAACTTTGCATAAAGTAAACACACTTGTGCAAAAAAATAACAACAAGGCTTTGGGGAGACCCACTAAAGTGGATGCATCAGGCTGTCACACTATGGAAATTCCGTAGTGAAGTCGTATTTGCGTCTTACCATTTCCCCTCCCTCTTCATGTGTAACGTAAAGGAAAACTATTTATCCTTATCTACCTAGACTTTGTTCATGAAAAACTAAACTAAAGGAAAACCTAGATTACTGCTACTACTGGATTTGGGGGCGCCTGTTATAACAGATGCGTAGGTTCTTACCTACATTAGAGGAAATTTGGGGTCTAAAATGGGCCTTATAAGAAAACGTGCCAAAATGAGTTTTTGTGAGTTGGAATTCAAGAACCAATAGAATTTCAATAAAATAAGTCAACCATAATGGTTGAATTGACATATTTGTCATTAAAAAAAAACTACTTTTTTTGTTCGTATTTTCGACATATCTCATTGTGTTTTTACTCAAATTTCAATCGGGAGAGCTCGTTGGATGTGGAATTTGATTCCTCATCCAACGAGTACCCACACTGCATACTTTCGATGGACCCCGCTACCCCAAAAACAAGAAATACCTGAAAATACGTGATGATGACTTCGTCTTTACGTTTTTTCAGGTATTTCTTGTTTTTGGGGTAGCAGGGTCCGTCAAAAGTATGCAATGTGGGTACTCGTTGGATGCGGAATCAAATTCCGCATCCAATGAGCTCCCCTGATCGAAATTTGAGTAAAAAAACAGGGAGATATGTTGAAAATACAAACACAAAAAGTAGTTTTTTTCTTTCTTCCTCCAAAATTAATCAATATTATTTTATTATTTTAACTATTATTTTATTATTTTAACTATTATTTTATTATTTTCCTTAGGAGGCCCATTTTGGACCCCAAAATTCCTCTAATTTCATCTTACTTCTCCCCCACCACCAACCTATCACTAAACTTCATAAGCAAATTCTATTCTTTCTACCTTGTAGAACAACTCCCCGGCAACAACGCAAAATTTTTTGGGTGTGTTCTACTTTCTTAAATACACCTACTATTTAATTATCGACCGGGGTTGGTAAGCTTAGAGTTGCTACAAAATTAATGCGAAGGTAGAGGGGTTTCTAGGGCGTTGTAGAAATAATTTAATAAACAAAATATCGAAATATATTTCAAAATGAAAAACCGAGTCAAACTCATAAAAATTTAATTATTAATGTGATTAAAGAAAAACATCATACTAGGATAATATCATACTACTCATTAATTAACTCTTCTTCTTCTTAATCTAAGAATGGGAAAACTTTCATAAACAACTTCAAAAACTGAGAAAGGTCTAATTTATGAATAAGTAGAAAAAAATAAATAAATAAGCAAGTAGAAAACTTAATAAAGAAAACTTCTCTAATTCTTTAGCCTATAAGCGTTTTTTTAGTAAACATACAATTAAAGGAATAAATCCTATGCTAGTATCAATATACAAAGTATTGGTATATTTTCCAGAAATTAACATGTCTAACCCTAAATTCAACATAAACATCAGTGAATTAAACTAAACTAGAGATACAATTACCAAATATTACAGTGATGATAAATGAGGAAATCAAAGACGAAAGAGCAAATCAAATCATAATTCAAAAACATGCTTTGATTGAAAATAAAAACAAAAAGGGATTTTAATAAGTACTTTAAAATAATCTAACCTAAGGTCCTAGAGGCTGATATAACTTTTGCCTAATTACCAAAACATAATAGAATTCAAAAGGCGAAAGAAATAAAACTGAAAACAGGTTAAAAAATAAACTAAGAACACTAAAGGTCAGATGGAAGGCTGGACGACAGTTTGGAAAGAAGGTACGAATGACAGTCCAACCACACAGTCCGAATGAGAGGCTGTATACAGAGAATAATAAAAACAGACCTAAATGATTTAATCATCAGCTAATTTTGTGCATATGAAAACAATATGCATAAATGACATAATTTAAACCTAATTAATAATTAAAATAATCAAAAGGGATTACTAATCTATGGGTCTTAAGAGATTGTTTCTATTATAAAATAAAACAAACTGAACCCTTGCTGAATTAATCTATATTTAAACAAAAGTTAACGAAACTAATTCTAACTACAAATCATACCTAAGACTAACTAAATTTTATCTATCTATAAATATAACATTAAGCATTTAACCAAAAGAGAAGACTGAAAGGAAAACTGAAAACAAATTACACGTGACCGGTCACTCTAATTCTATAGGAAAAGACTACATTAACATCATAATTATAGTAACTATAACAAACATATGTCACAGAAAGTAAATAAATGGACAATTATAGTAACATAATCACATGAACAAATTAAAACAAAACTACTTATCTGTGAAAGAGAAAATAACAAAAACACATACGGACATGGAAACCACTAGTTGTTGAGGGGCCCTCTTATCAATCAAGGGATGCCTGCCTAATTCCTATGCAAATGCAACCATGAACAGCATAATCTAGAAACTTTTATTCAGAATATGGGACAAAATTACAGTGTGCTTAGGGACAAATTACATGCATAAAACTGGAACTGCCAACTCCCTTAGCTCTCAAATGGAGGCGTTTATATACTGTTTATGAGAGTTTGAGCAAGTCAACCCTTTAGTGGTCGACTGCGCTCTAAATTTAGCCAATTATAATGAACATTAACTGTTTATAGGCCATCACATAGTCTTGTTCCTTCAACACTGTTCTGATTTTTTTAGTGGACAACCAACACACAGGTTCTTGCTTCATGGTGAGTTTAATCTTCTTCAGTACACAGCAATCATCTTTAGCATGATCATGGTGTCAATTCCTTCCTTAGAATGCTGGTGAAGTAGTGTTAAGCGCAAGCAATGTACATGATGGTGAGTTTCTAGAACACAGGTGTCATGTCCCCATGCCTCCGACCGGCAAAGAGGACGCGACTAAGAGCTTAATTCGACCGGGGTAACTGCCCATGAACATGTACAGGCTTAAAAATTTCCTAAAACAGAATGCTTAACCATACAAATTGAACACTTATCTAAAATGTGCACACAGGAATATTTGTCATGCACAGTGCGTTTTAATTATCATACACAATGGAAACAATTGCATCCCTACAAGCATTCAGTTAACATACACAGCGGAAAAATCATGCATTTGAGCAAGCATTCATTCAACATGTTCATTTCATTTTAATTAACAGTAATTATGGAATTGCAGAGGTAAAATACACAAGATCACTTATCTTATGAAAACTTTGCTCCACAACCAGCTACGTCGCTGCAACGTTCCACCCAACCATAGGCGAGCGTGCTCCTTAATCTCTCAGCAGCGCTGCCACCCCCGAGTTGGGCATGATTCTCCAAGGAATAAGGGAACTAGCAGGATTACACATAGCCAGGATGCACAAAACACATAGCCAAGCCAACCAAGTTGGGTTTATCAGGCCATTAAGGAGCTGAAGAAGGCAATTGCTAAGTTGGTGAGCTCCTTACAGAGCCAAGAACACCCACACCAAAACTAGCCTGACCTCTAACACACCCATCCACACCCAACACAAGGAATCAGTCCCTTCTCTGCTACACAGTCCCTCAGGCCCTGCATTCCCTTCCAGTGCTATTCAGGGGTGATGGAGAAGAAGGCCATCCCTCTAGTTTTGTCTGTGTGTTTTCTAACACCAGGTTTATCAAGCAACTAAACCAAAATCCTCACTCCTCACACAGTCCAAAGACCAACCATTGCACTCAGGAAACCAATTTAGCTAACACAGCTTGAACAGTAAAAACGAATTACACAACCCCATACGTAACAGCAAAAACGGCTCACAACATGGGGGAAAACACACAGTCCTGAAGCTTATCAGGGAAACCAACTCACAGCAGGGAAAAACATCCCAAATAGCCAGTGCGTGAGACCCAAAACTCAGTGAGACAGCCAAAAACGTGAATGGCCCTTCACAGCCATGGTAAAAAAAACACATGAAATCACAAAAACGTGAATGGAAAATGCACTAGCAGCTCCAAAAACGTGAGGAAGACAACCCAGGCCTTGGCATTACAAAAACGACCTCCAATCCATGGGAAAAATGAAGCCAACAGCCAAAACGTGGGATCCAAACACACAGGAAAAACTCCAGCTGCTCCCAAAA
>LPNX010558658.1:471114-519148 GCA_001517045.1 Pseudotsuga menziesii
ACAGGATGTTCATCATTTAAGCGCATGGGCTGGTGACATGGTGGTGAACAAGGGTAGCATGAGGAAAATTTTCCAGAACACAAGTCGTTCATTGTTTTAAATGCACATACTGGTGGTGAGTTTGGAGGAGGCCACAAATGATTATAGAACAAGAGTCCACCTTCTGTAAATGATTTGGCAGTGAGAAGCTTGGTGTTGGCCGAAATCAACACACAAGCGATCCTTTAAATTGTTGATCATGTTATCACCTGAGCACGTTGTCAACAAAATGGTTTACAGATTGCTTCAATGTTTAATACTTGAGATCGGTTATGGACAACACGCTAAGTGATTAGCAATCTGGACAAAAATTAGGAAGGTGAGCTGCATGACGATTGCACAGATCAGGCTGAATGGTAAGCTGAACGGTAGTTACATAGATTGTGATGAATGTTAAGTTGAATGCATACTTGTTATTAATTCGCCCAAACATACCACAAAACCTGCAAACAAATACATATATTAATTAATATATCAAATATGCTTTAAACAATATAGAAATTTAAGTCAATAAAGTCATAAAAAATATGTTAATAACCAGAGTTGCATAAACATCAAATTCGTTCTTACCTCATACTAAATAACGATCTCCATGACATTAAATACATGAAAGATAATAAAATATGCATTTAAATGTGTTATTTTAATACCAAAAATGATAACAAAATGAGGCTCAACAGAAAGTGATATTCTAAAAATGAGAAGATTTAATCAATTTACAAATTAAAGCAGCATTTTTGGAAAACCAAACCTACCTAGTCCCCAATCATGCAATTTCATGCCCCTAATCAAATTTCAAAGAAGAACGTATGCATAGGAGTGCACACATACTTGTTGAACACATTCACAATTGTGGAATGAGTGTGTGCTTGTGGAACATTGGCACGCTCTTAATGTTATGAAATATTTGTAGATGGGGGAAGATAATGGGATTAGATGATGGGGAAGTGTGATGAGAGAGGGGAATAGAGGGGGAAGGAGATGGATATTACGGTGTGGTAGAGAGGAATGTAAAGAGAGGAGTGGATTTATGGGGGATAGAATAGGAGATATATGTGGAGAGTAAGAGGTAAAGAGAGAATGAGATAGTCATGGTGGTAGAAATTATCAGTGAGGGAAAGAGAGGTAAGTGAAATGAATAGGAGAGGGGGTAGATGTAAAGATATGGAATGGGGAGGGATAAAGTCTAGAGAGAAAGGTGGAGAGTTGGAGGAAGAAAATGAGAGGTAGATAAAAGCAATGAGGGTTATAGATATATAGAGGAAGAGAGGAAGGGGCATAGAGAAAGAGTGAGGTTGGAAGGGAGAGATATAATGGAAGAGAAGAAGGTTTAGAGTGAGGTTGATAGAGGAAAGGGAATAGAAAGGGGAATATATAAAGAGAGATGGAGAGGAAAGAGGTTGTAGGACAGAGGGTATGAAGGATAAAAAAGTATAGAGAGAGAGGGGGAGGGTAGAGATAAATGGGGAAGTAGAAAGGGGAATATCGAGGGAGAAAGAAGGAGGATTAAATGGTGTGAGATAGAGGGATGGGGAGAGATAGTTGGAGGAATAGAGTTATCATGAAATATTTTTATTTTTTTTAATAGAAGAGTAAGAAAAGAGAGATAATGAGAGAGTGATGGTGGTAGAGAGAGTCCGAGAAGGAATGCGATAGAGAGGTAAGGAGATTGATGAGGGAGAGAGAGAGAATATAGAGGGAGAGAGGGGGATAGTGTGAGAGAGAACATTTATAGAGATAGGTGGAGTGTGATAAGGAGAGAGTGATAAATTCAGAGAAAAATAAATACAGGGGGATATATAGAGGAATAAGGGAATAGAGAGTTAGTGAGAGAGTGACAAAAGTGGAGAGAGATAGAGAAAGAGAGGAGGAGGGGAAATAGACCTTGGAATATATATATATAGAGAGAGAGAGAGAGGAGAGAGAGAGAGGAAGAAGAGGGGGAGGATGTTGAGAGCTAGGATTTCACACCATTCAAGCATACATTATGCTTATACAAAACCATCAAAGAAAAATATTGGGAAGGGATGTCCAATCCGCCTTTGCATTATCTTTGGTAACTATTTATACATTATGAGAGAGGTTGGAGCAGTTGTACCTGCTCCAACTACTCATTTTTTAATAGATATTTATCCTTTAAAATATATAATTACATGATGACATTTAGGAGGTCAAGTGGCCCCTCTACAAGAGGGTAAGAAGAGAAAGATATATGGATATATAGAGAGAGAGGAAGAGAGTGAGAGTGAGATAAAATGAGGGGGTATAAGGAGAGGGGCGGGGGGGAATAGTGGGGAAGAGAGGAGGAGAGTGAGAGGGTGATACAATGTGAGATAGTAGTGGTGGTAAAGGTTTTAAAAGATGGATATGGGTATATTTAGAGAGGGGGGAATAATTGGAGAGAGAAGATGTATAGTTTAGAGGTGTAAATGGGGAAGACAAAGGGAGAGAAAGATAGAGAAAGGAAGAGGTAATGATATCTAGTGATAGTAGTATATAGAATCATAGAGGGGTGGAGAGAGAGGTATGGATAAAGGAGAGGGAGATATAGAGAAATATTTTTCTTATGAAAGATAGAGAGAGAGTGAGTGATGGAGGTAGAGAGACAAAAAAAGTGTTGAATTATTGTAACTTCAAAGTGTATTCACTTACTGTACCCCGATGTTCATATCGGGAGAATCATTTGTATTTCATTGTACCCCAATGTTCCTATCAGGAGAATCATTATTATTGTACTAGGTCAATAGAGAGTCATGAGGAAAACCCCTCCATTGTAAGTCGAGTCATTAGCACTCTCCAGAATATAATAATATGATGTTTTGAGACTCCCTAGGAAAGTCAGCCCTGCCAATATTAGTGGGGACGACATAGTTGAGTAAAGATTCAAGTGAATAAAAGAATATAAATAGAAGAGAGGCACTCCTCATTTGTACATATGTACTCACTTGTGCATAGTGCATGGAGAAAGAGGGAGAGAGAGATATATCTGTTGGAGGGAGGCACACCTATTTTTGGGTATTTTCTTTTATCTTTTATACATCTTATACAGAGGAATTTTTTGTTGGTTTTTCTTCTGCATGAGGGTTTCCTAGGATAAATCTTTGTGTTCTTTTTTGTGTGGTTATGCTTGTCTATCTTTCAGTGATATTTGGCTTATGGTTATGATTTTATGATGCTAAATGTTATAAGATATGATATAACCATCAAAAATTAACATAGTATAAGCTACACCCTGAAAGAAGTCATTGTGCAGCTGAGACATTGCTACAGCTACAACTATTGAATATTAGAGTTTCATGCTTGAATACCCTAAAATACTAAAACTAGTAGTTTTGGTAGATTCACGATATCTAGATATTGGAGAAGGATCAGGAGCCAAAACTTTCACAGGACGAAGATATTTTCCTCATGTACACTATGAAAAATTTATAGCCTTTGATTCCCTACATTTTGGGAGATATGATTCCTCCAAGTTAGGGTTCCATTCTCTCCCAAAATTCAGCCTTATACAGGTGACCTAGGGAGAATTGGTATATCTACAGCTACAAAGGTCCAAATTAAATTTAGCAAGATGTTGCAAAAATTGAATGGATGTTAATTTTTTTGCTAAGAATTTCAGACCCTAGAGGTGAACCAGTTACACATGGAAGTTTGTACAAGTTTTCTCTTCTGAACATTCCTAAAATAAGACATCTTGGGAAAACGAAAATAATTCCCAATTGGAGAAACCAATTCTTCTCTAACCTATGGTGTCGGAAAGAGGACATGCGAGGATACCCCAATATGAAGTTTCAGACACATAGGTACATTAATTTCAGAGATACCATAGAAACAATATCATGTATTCTGTAGAAGAAACTGAAGAAAACTAGGGAACCAAATATTTTGTAGTTCTGATCACAGTTTTGAGAAAATGAGTATACTTCTCATCTCTCCTTGAGGAGGTTCATATTTCTATCCAATCAGATCTGAAATATACATTAGTTGAAAATTTTGGTTTTCTCTGTCAAACCCTAAGTCTATCAAAAGAAACATTCTAGAAAAGCTTTCAAGCAAGCATGAGATTGAAGCAATCTCACTGGTCAAAGAAGAAGCTACTGATCCAGAAGGAAATGACAACAAACAAACAAAGATAATTATTTGAATTGTATTTTCTATATATGTCGTGCATAATAGAATGTTTGCATTAATGACAGTATACTACTAATATGCATGTGATGGGTAAGTATCCCATGGTGCTATACAACTCTCCATTGCTACTTGTCTAGAATGAAACCTCTTTGCTAACATATTGGATTAGTGCACAATCTAAATGATGTTATGGTAGAGATGGAAGGAATATAGAAAGTTTCCATGAGATATGGATGAATGTTGTATTGGATAAATAGTTGCATGATGCATAACAATTTTTTGTTATGCATATGTTCTATTAAATGGTTCTAACCATGCAACTGGTGCATTTGACTTGTAGGAAAGGTCCTGTACAACCGCTTACAAGAAAAGGAGGATGATACTTGTTCAAAAGAGAAAGTGATGAAAATTCAATATTCACTCCAATAAACATGAATATGAAACTTCCAGGGTTAGAGACACCATGACAGAATAAAGAGCTTCAAAGAGCAGAAGATCCACCTTGAAAGATGAAAACCACCTTGGGTATGAGCGATAACTCAAGATGAAGAAAAGTATGGCAATAATTCCAAACCAAAATAAGAGGCCTCAAACACACTCTAGTTGTGTAACAAAGTTAGGTGACATCATTGATGCAAACCCTTCCAGCTATGGAAGAAGCTATGATCAAAGAGTAACAGTTGATTATGAGGAATGATATGGTTCCGAGACCTGAAGGGAAGTACATAGTGTCTTCCATATGGATCTACAAGAACAAGTGTACAAATCAAGGTTTGTGGTTTATCTCAGAAAGAATAGACTATGGCATGAAATACTCTATTGACCAGACAACTTCTTTAGTAGAAGTATATCTCAAGCAAAGAACCACCTGTACACAATCTGCTTTGTACGAGCTCAGAAGGAACCCATCAAAAAGCACATCCAGGAGCTTTAGAGATCACCTAGAGTGATGAATATCATTAACCTTTGCTACAAGGTTGAATATGTAAACCTATAGAACACAAAAATATCATAGATGGGTGTAAGAGAAACTTTTTGACAAATTTCAAGATAAAGGGATCTTGGTATCTAGTAACCTTATATGGATACTGTTAACACTCTATTTTCAACAGTCTATTTATGAGCCTGACATAAGTTCACGGAGGATGTTGGATGCACTGAAGGAATTAAATAGGATTCATAATAAAAGGCTGAGATTGATGGGATGGGAAATCAATGTCGTCGAAACATTTTGCACAGCGGACATGCCTGACCAAAGCCAATTTTGTAGATTGTGAAATAGTTTAAAGGATGGAGGCATGTAACGGTCGAGAATGAGATCCAATAATATCTACGGTCTCAATCGATTTTGAAAACACAACTTGTATGGGTAAAGCTGCGATCTCAAGTCGTGAAAGGTGGTACCGGCCCCGAATATCAACAGTCATGATAAAGAAGGGAATAAATCTACGGTTTTGGTTCATTTCACAATACAAAATAGAAAGGTTGAAGACTAGGATCTCGCATTGTGAAAATTAGTAGGGCCCACTCGGATCGACAGCTACATGAAGAGGTCGATCGCGATCGATGATTGAGAGAAATCCTTGGTCTAAAACTACTCGTTGAATTCAGAGAAGAAAGTTGGCGGAAGAAATGATGCAACATGGACGGTGGTCATAAAATATTCCTCAAATCAGAGGGCCAAGAAGACTTCCAAGGTACGGGCTTCACATCCAGTATGGAGATGACAGTGGAGGAGATGTTCACACATGTAATTTGCCTCATTGCAGATTGGTCGATTCCTCAACGCCATTTGTAGCATGAACACAGGTGAAGTCATTCATGTGGTAGCAAATTTTTGTGTGATTTGGCCTATGAAAGTAAGGAAACTAAATTATGAATCAGCTACTCACACAAGACAAAATCCAACATGAAGAGGGAAACCATTCTGTTTCCTACATCACAAGAATGACAAAACTTGGGAGTGTCCACTTCATGAACATTGCAGCATGGATCATATTTACGAGGTGGCATCCAAAAAATTACTTCCCATAGTAGATGGTAAAGCACCACGGCCCATGAAACGACATGGTTAGATCCCCATCAGGTAAAGGATCACTCTGCTCATGCCCTCACAAATGTTGATACAAAAAAACCCTAATGATAGAATGTGCAGGAATGTTGATCGGTCATTATCGAAAACTTATATATATTCCTTCGAAACACTAGGGATGATCTAACATATCTCCAGAACCCAAGTTTCTGCCTCTTCATGAATTTGCAAAGGCCCAAAGAGTTTGAAAATGAAGATATGGTTTGGGAATCTTGTTCATCTGGTTGTGTTGATAGTTGGTGAGAAAAATTCCACACTCACCTGTCACCTTGGTATTGCATGCCAAGAATGACACCAGCCATCAGGGCCCAGACGTGATACCTACACCTCCAATGACGCAGGGCCTAGACACTTACTCCACATAAGTGTTTTTTTAGGAACCCTTGATACCATCGGTGCCACCAAAGCCTTCACAGAAGAAGACAATCCTTGACTACTCCCTGTATAAGCATTTGTTTAGATGGGAGCATCAAGGGTCTAAAGCCCATATAGCCCTATTTTTGAAGTCCACTTTCCAGGGGTGATGGGGATAGTATAGATATGCTACGCCTTATTTCCCATGGGAGAGCCCACCCTTCTAGAGATGAGAAGCACAATAATGAAAACCCACTTAGCAGGCTTGCCTTAGCCAAAAGCAATGCAGCCCTTCTTTCAGACCCCATGGCTAACAGTGTTACCTGGAGAAGAATGAGGTGGTGGATGAGGTTGAGAGGGGGCAAGATGCAAGATACCCTTGCAGTGTGTGCCCATGAGTAAATATGCATTTGAAACATGGCGGGAACACACACTTCAGATAGAGAAGGAGGCATCATACTCATAACAGCCAAGCACATCAAGCTGCCACTCGGGCCGAATGCGTTGTAGCTCCATAATGTTCGTAAAACATGGCAGTAGTTCCACTCTTTATACTGTTAATGCATGATTGTGATGGGAAATAGTTTTTAGGTTTGTTTCAAAGAATCGTCTCAGCACTAGAATAATATAAATACACTCCGAATAGAGGGATATGTAGAGGCCGGGAAGGTTGGGAAAACCTTCAAGGGCTGAGGATCTCCGTTGTGAATAAGATCTGATGCCTGTGTTATGAATATGATTGCAGAGGAAGAGTTGTTTCTTAAAATAAAATATTCATGTGTCGTTGCTTCTTTCAATATGTATTTTCTTTACATGAAATGTATATCCTGTTTCCATTCCAATTTCTTGATTGCTTTCATGTCTGTAACTTAGTGTATAATAGTTCGGAATTCATACTTTCTATGCTTTTCCTATTGTTTCAGACATTTATCAAAGTTTCTTCTAAAGTTGTGTAGAATTCATCTTGCTGGTGCTCCACACGATGGTTTGTTCTCTCTTGTATTCTAACCACCCACTAAATATATCCTAATTGCGAGATCGATGGCTATCTTGCCTCTATATACAACCCCACACCATTATTTTCCTCATGCAAATGTTACCTAATCAGGTTTTCAACTCCATTTCCAATGGTCCCTTTCCCTAATAATCCCACTTGCATCTCACGTCACTCTACTTTGTCCCTTTCTGGGAGTCCGGTCTCCTGACCATCCCTGAGAAAATATCTTACATAGAGTAAAATATGAAATACAAGTGAGAGATCCCTCTCTGACTACATAAGGTCAGAGGTGCAGTCTAAAGCAGTTCTGCTATTATGCTAGAAGCAGGCCCTCCCCTCAACCTTGGGGCTCAAAATCCTGGTGCTAACAAACTTGCACCATTTCCAGGGATGAAATTGAAATTGATGGTGAACAATGATCCAACATAAAGAAGGTTTAGCACTTTTCACCTAGCAACTACACTCTTGAAGGGTTCAAAATTTAGTGACTCCGCTGGTGGTACGACCCGGAAATCGAATGATCAGAAAAAATATGGGAAGGATCCGTCCAAAAGGTGAACCTCTTGTAAGGCTCGAAGAATGCATGCTGGAAGGTCAAGATGCTCGAGTCTACATTTCTTCCAAGAATCTTTGTCTCATCTTGCATTGTGTCATCTTGTACATCTGGTTTCGAACTAGATTTTTCTCTAGAGTCCCACAACATCAAAAGTCACCCCTATGAAGTTCATGAAACCTCGGTCAATAGCGTAACTATTGTGCCTAACATGGTCTCTCCCATTTCTCTAATCCAGTACAAACCATTACAACTTCCTCCCATCCTCCATGATTTTCCCGTAAACATCACAAGTACCTCCCCAAATTTGATGTGGAATCCAAAGACTTCACTGCTGAGAAACATTTACAAGCCTTTGAGCATTTCTTTGACCTTTTTGAGATAGAACATGATGATGTCTGCATGAGGGATTTTTCCCATTCCTTGCAAGGAGATGCTAAAGAATGGTTCAAGCACTTGTAGCCTAAGTCCATCAACACTTGGGAAGAGTTTTCTTGCACCTTCTTAAAATTTTGGGGTAGGAGAAGGCCGTTGGATCAAATTCTTTCAAAATTTTATTCCTTGAAGAGACATGAAGGTGAGGCCTTATCTATTTTTAACAGAATATTCACAAGCTTTTATTATAACATGCCCAAGGAGGTCTAACCTCTTGAGAACGCTACTAAAATCTATTATGCAACCACCTTTCCTCCTAAGCTGTCCCTACTTCTTTTGGAAAGAAAATCAACCACTCTGCAGCATATGTTTATTGATTGTTTGGAGGTTGAGGAAAACCTTAAGATGTCCACAAATTTTTCATATCAGTACAGCGGTGGTGAAATAAAATATACATTAAAATTGGTTGAGCCCTACAAGCAAAATAAAAAAAGTCCCTATTTAGCTAAAGCTTTCTTTGGGTATAAAGAAGGATGATCGTCCCGATATAGGAGCATGTGGCTCTGCAGGCTTGTTCTCTGAATATTGCAACCTGCGCCGCCCCGTATCCATACAAGACAATTTTAAGAAGGAATTCGATGTGCCTATGTATGATGAATATGAGGAAGAATACTTGCGTCCTGTACCTGAGAAGCTGGCCATTGAACCAAGACTTGCTGGTGAAGAGGAAGGAGATGTTATGCGAAGTCAGGAGGTTAAAGAAAAAAAAGGTGATAAGGGCACTGAAGGTGATATCCTACCCTTGTGTTATGCCTCTTTTGAATTAATATGACACATGATCAAAGCATCTAAGCAAAAATAGAAATAAGGGGAGATGGTGTGGTCCAGAGACTTGTACAAGAAAGAAGATGATAAGAAGAAGCAGCCAGGAAATTCCTCTCTAGCTACTGATACATCGAGAATTTGTGATGAGGTGTAAAGTAATGTAGAAGGATGTAGCAACCCTCAAATAAATACATTTTTTAATGCTCTTCCTTCAGGAATATCGCCCCATATAGGAGGAATATGCCTATTCTGTTCCACTGGAGAAAAGAAGAACCTCCCTCCTGGGGCACATGAAGCCCTCATTGCAGAAATTGTGGGTGAAAAAGGATATTTTTCATTGAAGAAAGATTATGTTGGCCATCTTTTACAATATTCCAAGTATCATCCTGACAGATCACCAGAAGAAAGGAGTTTCAGATAGCTTTCCCATGAGCGGAGGATGGAATATGTTGGGGGTTTCCATGTTTTATATGACCCCATAGCAGAGTACATGGAAAGGCTGGGTAATGGTAATGACTGGTCATGCCTATGCGGTAAAGATCAGTCTATATTCTATATCCTTCTTCCATTATCTATTTCTAATTATTTCCATCAAGCATGACAAAAGAACAACACTATTAGGCAAGTTGCTTGATTGGCTTCATTGGAAGCCTGATTTCACTTAATCGGGATTATGAACTAAATTAGGTAGAGTAGGTAGGAACCAATAAGATTGAAAATCATCAAGCATTTTCTTCATTACTATTTTTCTTTCGTTTTCAGTTATAAGCACATGTTTGCAGTCAAGAGCATGATTTGCAAGAGTGGCATGAATTCACTACGGCAATAGCTCAGAGTAGGATGGATATTTCAAAGAATCATTGAAGAAATCCCAATGGATTTGGCACTTGGTCTACGGGGGTTCTTTGCTACCTCATTGGGAGGATAGCATTCCTCATGGAGCTGGTTGTTAACACTCCATTTTCAACAGCCTATTTATGAGCCTGACAAAGGTTTGAGGAGGATGTTGGATGGGCCGAAGGCATTAAATAGGATTCATAATCAAAGGCTGAGATTGATCAGATGGCAGATCAACGGTGTTGAAACATTTTTCACGATGGACATGCCTGACCAAAGCCACTTTTCTAGATTGTGAAATAGTTTAAAGGACAGAGGCATCTAACGATCAAGAATGAGATCCAAGAAGATCTACGGTCTCATTCGATTTTGCAAAATCAACTTGTGTGGGTGAAGTTGTGATCTCAAATTGTGAAAGGTGGTACCAGCCCTGAATATCAAGGGTCATGATAAAGAAGGGAAGAAATCTAGGGTTTTGATTAATTTCGCAATACAAATTAGCAAGGTTGAAGACCAGGATCTCGCATTGCGAAAAGTATTAGGGCCCACTCGGATTGACGGCTACATGAAGAGGTCTATCACGATCGATGATTGAGAGAAAGCCTTGGTCTAAACCTGCTCATTGAATCCAAAGAAGAAAGTTGGTGGCAAAGATGATGGAACATGGATAGTGGACATAAAAGATTACTCAAATCAAAGGGCCGAGAAGACTTCCAAGGTACAAGCTTCACATCCAGTATGGAGATGATAGCAGAGGAGACGTTCACACGTGTAATCTACCTCCTTATAGATTGGTCGATTCCCCGATGCCATTTGTAGCATACGCACAGGTGAATTCATCCCTGTGGTAGCGGATTTTTGTGTGAGTTGGCCTGCGAAAGTAAGGAAAGTAACCGACGAATCAGCTACTCACATGAGGAAAAATCTAATATGAATAGGGAAACCATTATGTTTCCTACATCACAGGAATGAGGAAATGTGGGAGCATCCACTTCATGAAAATTACAGCATGGACCAACTGTACGAGGTGGCGTCCAAAAAATTACTTCCCACGGTAGACGGTAACGCACCATGGCCCATGAAACGATGTGGCTAGATCCCCATCAGGTAAAGGATCACTTTTCTCGTGCCCTCACACATGCTAATACCAAAAACACTCAATGATAGAATGTGTAGGAATGTTGATTGGTCATTCTCAAAAACTTATATATCTGCCTTCAAAACACTGGGGATGAGCTTACATATCTCTAGAACCCAAGTTTCTGCCTCTTCATGAATCTGTAAAGGCCCGAAGAGTTTGACAATGAAGATCTGGTTTGAGAAGCTTGTACATCTGGGTATGTTGATGGTTGGTGAGAAAACTTCCACACTCACCTGTGACCTTGGTATTGCATGCCATGAATGACACTAGCCATCGGGGTCCAGACGTGATACCTACACCTCCAACGATGTGGGGCCTGGAAACTTACTCCATGTAAGTGTTGTTTTAGGAACCCTTGATACCATTGCTGCCACCAAAGCCTCCATGAAAGAAAACAGTCCTTGACTGCTCCCAATATAAGCATTTGTTTGGATGGGAGCATCAGGGGTCTAAATCCCACACATCCTTGTTTGTGAATTCCACTTTCCAAGGGTGATGGGGCTGGTGTAGATATGCTATGCCTTATTTCCCATGGGAGAGCCCATACTTATGGATATGAGAAGCAAAACAATGACAAGCCATTTAGTGGGCTTGCCTCAGCCGAAAGCAATGCGGCCCTTCTTCCAGACCCCATGACTAACAGTGTTACCCAGAGAAGAATGAGGTGGTGGATGAGGTTGAGCAGGGGAAAGATGCAAGCTACCCTGCCAGTGTGTGCCCATGTGGAAAGATTCTTTTGAAACATGGTAGTAACACACACTTCAGACAGAGAAGGAGGCATCATACCCATAACGGCCAAGCACATCAAGCTGTAACTCGGGCCGAATGCACTCTAGCTACATAATGTTTGTAAAATGTGGCAATAGTTCCACTCTTTATATTGTTAATGCATGATTGTGATGGGAAACAATTTTTAGGTTTGTTTGAGAGAATAGTCTCAGTACTATAATACTATAAATACACTCCCGATAGAGGGAGATACAGAGGCGGGGAAGGCTGGGAAAACCTTCAAGGGTTGAGGCTCTCTGTTGTAAATAAGATCTGATGGTTTTGTTATGAATAAGATTATAGAGGAAGAGTTGTTTCTTAAAACCATAGATTCATGTGTCGTTGCTTCTTTCAATATGTATTTTCTTTACATGAAATGTATATCCTGTTTCCATTCCAGTTTGTTGAATGCTTTCATGTCTATAACTTAGTGTATAACAGTTCAGAATTCATACCTGCTATGCTCTGCCTATTGTTTCAGACATTTATAAAATTTTCTTCTAAATTTGTGTGGAATTCATCTTGTTGGTGCTCTGCGCAATGGGTTGTTCTCTCTTGTCTTCTAACCACCCACTAAATATCTCCTGATTACGAGATCGACAACTATCTTTCCTCTTTCTGCAACCCCATGCCATGTTTTTCCTCATGCAAATGTTCCCTACTCAGGTTTTTGACTCCATTTCCAATGGTCCCTTTCCCTGATAATCCTACTTGCATTTCACATCACTCTACTTTGTCCCTTTCCAGGAGTCCGATCTCCTGACCATCCCTGAGCGAATATCTTACACAGAGTGAAATATGAAAGACAAGCAATAGATCCCTCTTTGACTGCGCAAGGCCGAAGGCATAGTCTAAAGTAGTTCTATTTTTATGCTAGGAGCTGGCCCTCCCCTCAAGATTGGGGATCAAAATCCCAGTGCTAACAAATACATAGTAGCATAGGATTCTACCTGTCACTCCAGTAAATAATTCAGAGGGAAGATGATGGTCCACTTCAGGGTGAGTGACTACATAAGATCTTTGAGTTTGACATGGTACGACCTGATGGACCGAGATTTTACCAAGAGTAAAGTGGGTTCCAACCTTCAAGGTTGAATACAAAATACTAGGATACGTAGATGACCTGACATAATGAAATCATGGAAGATGCAATGATGGAAGAATAACACAATGATGTTTGGGATATAGTACTCAAACTAGAAATCAAGAGTGTGGTATCTTCCAAGTGAATTTGCAAGATAAAATATGTTGCTGATGGAAGTAAGGCAATATTTGTGACTAAAGGATTCTCTCAAAGAGAGGAAATTGATTATGAAGAGACACTTGCTCCAGGAAGAAAGAACTATCATGGCACCTGATTCCATGATGAATTGGGATCTACACCAAGTGGATGTAAAGACAACCTTCCTAAATGGTATGATTGAGGAAGAGGTTTACATCAACTAGCCATATGGATTTAGAGTTGAATACAATCAGAATCCTGTATGCAAGTTGAAGAAGGCCCTGTATGGCCCGAAGCAAGCTCCTAGAGCTTGGTCTAGAAGAATATATAGCTTCTTGACAAGCATGGACTTTACCAAGAGTAAAGTTGATCCTAACCTTTACCTTAAGGTTATGGATTATGAACCTGACTTACTATTGTTGTATGTGGATTATCTAATTCTGACCGAAAATGAGAAATAGATAAGAGATTACAAGAAGAAGCTAGTTGAAGAATTTGAGATGACAAGATATTAGATTGGTGCTTTATTTTCTTAGGCTGGAAATATGGAAGAGCTCATAAGGAATTTTTCCAAACCAGGTAAAGTATGCTATGGAAATATTAAAGTATATTTGATCTATTGGATTGTAAATCCATGGCCACACCCATGGATATGAACATGAATCTGTTGTATGATGAGACATGAGAGTTAGTTTATATGACTCAGTACAGACAGATTTTTGAGTCATTGATGTATCTGACAAATAGAAGGTCAGATATATGCTTTGTTGTGAACACCTTGAGTCAGTATCTAGGAAACCCTAGATGTGTTCACCTGATAGTTTCAAAGCATGTGATAAGGTACATAAAACACATGACAGACTTGGGGCATTACTATGGTAGAGATCATGACTACAGATTATATGGATATGCGGATGCAGATTGGGCTAGAAGTGTCTCAAATAGAAGAAGCACATCAGGTGCATGTTATAGTCTGGGGTCTACTATGATTTGATGATTTAGTAGGAAACAATCCAATGTTGCTCTTAGCATGGCTGAAGAAAAATATATAGCAGCTTGCTCTGCTAGTTGTGAATCCATATGGCCTCGAAAGATGATCTCAGGTTTATTCAACCTAGAGTTGGATACCACCATGATTCTATGTGATAACCAGAGATATATAAAGATGACGGAGAAGCCAGTGTTCCACAATAGGTTGAAGCACATAGAAATCCAATATTTCTACATTCGAGATATGATGCAGAAGGGAACCATGAAGATCTAGTACATGAGTATCGATGAACAAGTTTCTTATCTATTGATGAAGCCTCTGTCTCAAGAAAAGTTCGAATACTTTCTATACAAGCTTGGTGTTGTTCAAAAAGACCTTCCCCGAAAAGGGGAGAAATGATTCCGTAGTGGGAGTGTATCATCGCTGGACATTTGTCCTAAAGTGATCCATAGAATTATGTCTCCAAGAAAGAAGAAGGATTGTATCGTCCCTAGACATTTGTCCTAAAGTGATCCGTATACTTATGTCTCCAAGAAAGAAGAAGGATTGTATCATCCCTGGACATTTGTCTTAAAGTGATTCGTAGACTTATGTCTCTGAGAAAGAAGAATGATTGTATCATCCCTGGACTTTTGTTCAGAATGGATCCAGTGACATAGGTCCTCGAGAATGTGGTGGGATTGTATCATCCCTGAACTTTTGTTCAGAATGGATTTGGTTACTTTGGTCCTCGAGAGTGTGGTGGGATTATATCATCCCTCAAATTTTATTCAGAACAGATCTAGTGATCGGTACTCGAGAACGTGGTAGGATTGTATCATCCTTTAAATTTTGTTCATAATGGATCTGGTAACTTTGGTACTCAAGAACATGGTAGGATTGTATCATCCTTGAACTTTTGTTCAGAATGGATCTACTGAATTTGGTCATCGAGAATGTGGTATGATTGTATCATCCCTAGACTTAAGCCTAAAATTGATCCAAAGACATTCTTCTTTGTATTGTGGATTGCAGGTTGTTGATGATGATGATGTTACTGATCAAAAGATCATAGTATGATGATGATGATGATGTTACTGATCGAAATATCAGAGTATGAGGATCATGATGATGTTTCTGATCTAAATATCAAACTATTGATCGAAAGACCAAAGTATTGATGATGATGATGATGCTAGAAAGATCAAAGTATTGCTGATGATATTGCTCAAAGTATTTTTGATGACGATGTTGTTTATTGAAAGATCAAAGTATTGATGATGAAGTTGCTGATCAAAAGATCAAAGCATTGATGATTATGATGATGATCAAAATATCAAAGTATTACTAATGATGTTTATCAAAGTATTTCTGATGATGATGATGATGATCGAAAGGTCAATATATTGTGGATGATGATGTTGCTGATTGAAAAGACTAAAATGTCGATGTTGTCGATAAAAAATATCGAAGTGCTACTGCAAAGGATAGAGAAGATCAAAGTGTTTCTGCAAAGGATTAAGAATATTGAAGTACCACTACAAAGGATGAGAATATTGAAGTGCTGCCATGAAATATCGAAAGATCAAAGTGTTGCTACAAAATGATCAAGTGATCATATGATGCAAAAGATGATGACATTAAAGAGTAGTTGTTCCAAGCTACTAATGAATATTGAAAAAATTCCTATGATGTATAGATGTATCACCCTAATTATGTTGAAGATGCTCTCTCTCCTCCTCCTACTGTTGTTGTTGTTATTGTTGTAGAATACTCTTCTCATTAAGGGGGAGTGTTGAATTATTGTAACTTCAAAGTGTATTCACTTACTGTACCCCGATGTTCCTATTGGGAGAATCATTTGTATTTCATTGTACCCCAATGTTCCTATTGAAAGAATCATTAATAGTGTACTAGGTCGGTAAATATTCATGAGGAAAACCCCTCCATTGTAAGTCAGGTCATTAGAACCCTCTGGAATATAATAATATGATGTTTTGAGTCTCCCTATGAAATTCAGCCCTGCCAAGTTTAGTGGGGCTGACATAGTTGAGTAAAAAGTCAAGTGAAAGAACTAATATAAATAGGAGAGAGGTGCTCCTCATTGGTACATAGATACTCACTTATGCATAGCAGATAGAGAGAGAGAGACATCTGCTGGAGGGAGGCACACCTATTTTTGGGTCTTGTCTTTTATCTTTTATACATCTTATATAGAGGAAGCTTTTACTGGGTTTTCTTCCCCATGATGGTTTCCCAAGATAAATATTTGTTTTTATTTTGTGTCGTTGTGCTTGTCTATCTTTTAGTGATATTTTGCCTTATGGTTATGATATTATGATGCTAAATGTTATAAGATCTTATATAACCA
This sequence comes from Pseudotsuga menziesii, assembly GCA_001517045.1. Classification (NCBI taxonomy): domain Eukaryota; kingdom Viridiplantae; phylum Streptophyta; class Pinopsida; order Pinales; family Pinaceae; genus Pseudotsuga; species Pseudotsuga menziesii. The sequence goes on from LPNX010558658.1 coordinate 487,790, forward strand.
TAAAAACTTAACACAAAGAGGGTGGTATAGATAGTGGACAAGATGAGGGTAGAGGTAAAGAGGCTAGATAGTGGGAGATATAATGCTTAAAGAGAGGGTTGGATTGTGGGAGAGAAAGAGTGGTCAAGGTAGAGAGAAATAAACAAGGTGCGAGAGATAGTGGAAGAGATGAATGGAAAGAGAGAGGAAAAGAGAAAGAGGCAGGGGGTAGAGGTAAAGAGAATGGATAGTGGGAGATAGAAGGCTTAGGGAGAGAGGTGGAGAATGGGAGAGATAGAATGTTGGAGGTAGAGATAATTAAATATGGTTGGAGATAGAAGGATTAAAGAAAGAAAGGTGGAGAGTGGGATAGAGAGAGTGATGTCCTGGTAGAGATAAGTAAAGAGGTTAGAATAGATATTAGCTGAGACAAAGTGAGAGTAGTGAGAGAGATAGAGAGAGATGTAGAGGGAAAGTGGGATAGAGGATGAGGGGATATATATATAAAGAGAAGGTGAAGGATATAAGGGAGGAAGAAGGAAGATATTGAGGGAATAAGGATGTGAGAGAGAAGGAGGGGAAGAGAGGAGGAGAGTGGGAGGTGGGGAGTGAGAGGGAGATAGTGTGAGAGAGTGATGGTGGTAAAGAGAGCCATATATAGAGAATGGTAGATTTAGAGAGTTAAGATAGTTGGAGAGAGAAATTTTAAAGTTTAGAGTTGTAAATGGGGGAAGATGGAGTGAGAGGGAGAGAGGTATGAAAGGAGGGATAGAGATTCCTACTTATGGATGTAGAGAGAATTTCATAGATGGAGAGGAAGAAAAAGGCAGGATATTGGGAGATACAAGGCTGAGAGAAACAGAGGTGGAGAGTGGAAGGAGGGATAGAGAGAGAGGTGAAGAGTAAGAGGGAGAGAGAATGAGAGGATAGAAATAAAAATATGGGGAAGGCCACATGTGAAGATGGTGAATGAGATAGAGGTATAAAGGGAATGATAGAGAGGGAGGGAAAGAGAGGTGGAAAGTTATATGAACAGTGTAGGAGAGAGTGGAAGTGGAAGATGTATTCATAGATGAATAGGGATAGATTTGGTGAGGGCAGATAGTGGGAGAGGGAGAGCAGGACTTGGGGAGAGTTAAATATATCTAGTGATGGTTATAGAGACATTTATAGATGGATTAAGACAAAGATATGGAGAAATAAAAGAGAGAGGGGGGGAGAGAGAGGGTGGGATATAAATATTGTGGGTTATTGGATTACAGAGAGATAGAGAGATAGAGAGATCACAGGGGAAGTGTCAATGGTTAGTGTTGGGGGGTTAGGGATAAGGTGAGTATGGGAGAGAGAGAGAGAGTTGGGGGGTGAAGAAGGAGAGAAACGAGGAAGGAAATGAGAGAACATGGAGAATGTGATAGAGGGAGAAAGGGTGTGATAGATAGGGAAGGGAAGAGAGGAGGGAAAGAGGTGGAGAGTGATATAGAGAGAGAGTGGAAGTGGTAGAGACAGCGATAAAGGGATAAGGGTAGCATTGGATAGGGGTGATAGTGGAAGAGAGAAGGTTTATAGTTTAGATGTGTAAATCATGGAATATGGAGAGAGCGATTCAGTGAGAGAGAGAGAAACAAAAAACATTAAAGAGTGTGAAGTATTGAAGGAAAAGATGATAGGTTTGACCAATATCTACTGTGAAAATTTGAATGTCATGAAGACACATAGATAGAGAGATAGAGAGAGAGAGGGAGGAGATTTGATGGGGAGGTGGTTACTAGTAGGTGGAAGAGAGACATACATATTATGGTTCGATGGTTTAGAGAAAGAGAGATATTGGGGCTTATGGGTTTAGAGAGAGAGAAAGAATGGGAGTTAGAGATTTAGAGAGAGATAGAGAGAGATCATAGGGGGAGTGTCATGGTTAGGGGTGGCTATTAGTTTAAGGACTATGGTTGTGTGAGGAGAAACAAGGGACATATGAGCCATATGAATATTCTAGGGTTCATGGGACAAAATGAGGTATTGTGCCAGTACACATGCCATTTATATAGGATAGTTAGACACCATGTTGGATACATATTCCATTACTATATTTTAGTCACCAATGATGGGTCTCAAATTCTTGACCATGTTCATATGGGAATCATTATAAGGTTTTCCACACTAGTTGGTTATTGAGACATGACCCATGGTACAAGGGAAAAAAAGAAAATTCCTTAGGTACTAAAAGAAGATCCATGGAGCATTCATATGGTTTGAATCCACCATACAATCCTTTTAAATGAATTTATTAATTTACAAGTATAATATGGATACCATTATGTTTGTCACAATACAAATTAGTATTAGGGCCCTAACCATGGTCCAATGACAGTGAACATATATTATACAATAAATGATAATTTCATGTTTCATGATAATATGTTCCACCTCTATATTTAATGTTATCATTCTAAGTGATGGAATGTTAACATTCCATTTATAATTATGAATGGGCTATTTGCAATAATATTCACCTCATCCTTAAATATAATATCGTATCTCAATGGATTAAAACATAGTTTTGGGGTATAAAAGACTCATATACTAGCATAGTTTAATCTTTTAGTCATTACATATTATATTAATATTTTATGAAAATGTTACTGGGTTGTCCCCAAGACTTTAATGGTTCTTCTTGGACCATGGTTGCGTTCGTAATACCAATCCCTAGTATGGAAAACCTCATCATGGTTTCTAGATTATCCTTGTGGGAGAAATATTCCATTTATAGGGAAGATGTGGGGGTTTTGGACCATATGCATGGTCCATTAACCGAAAAAAATATATTTGAGTCCTTAAGACATTGGTTTTTATCCTTGGACCATGGTTAGTGTCTCAAGAATAATCAATGATGGAAAACATTATAGTGGCTCTCATATACCATGGATAAGGGCTTGGAACCTAGTGCTAGAGAACACATTCTCCTAAGGGTATATGTATCCCACTTGGTAGATATAGTTCCCCTATAAAGGGTGTGGTTACTATTTCAATACTTCTATATGTTCCAAGAGACATGCATTATTATTTAGGTCATTTTTCTCTCATTTCCCTATATGGCCATGTTGAAGATCCTACGATATTTACCTAGTATAAAAAAGCCTATTATAGGTGACCATATCCCACTTGAAAAACAAATATATATTTTTAGAGGGTCTATAAGGTTCTTTGAGTCCATGTTCATAGACTATATCCTTAAAATAATTATATAATATTTTATCCATTTATTTGCACTTCTTACCATGTACAATACTCAAAGAATTATTTGTTGATTTTTGTGCAAATATGTGGATCATTTTTTTTTAATTATTCAAGTGTAGAAATATTGAATACTTTAAATCATTCAACCCTTCATACACATAAAAAATAAACCCTAACACAATATGTACCCTGAGGAAAACCCTCAAAATAGTGTGGATGAAAAACCCCAACAAATATTCTTAATATAATTATGATAGATAGCATACAATGTATTTTACAATAATAGATTGTTTTTGACACCCCAGATGTAAGATAATAGAGAACGTACACCCCAAGTGTAGATACTGAGCAATAGAGAATAGACATCAACCAAATGAAATTTGCAATGTGTCCAACACATTAATAACTAGCAAAATTAAGTCCCATGAAAGATGTAGTAAATCAATGTGTGGGAAATTAGGATCCCATGCAAACTGTAGTGAATGCTCTTCTTGGATAATCTCTCTACACCTCGGTTTCATCAAATTTTCATACAAAATGCAAAATTCCTTTCATGTTTTACATTAAATCATGCTTGAGCAACTTCAATATGAACTCTCCTTCTAACTTGATGTAGGATCACTTAGTTAGGATGACAGCTCAAGTGTCATCACGCAATTGCCTTAACTCAACTACGATAACTTAAGTGCCATAATTTAACTTAAGTGTTGTCTGTTAGTTTAACTAAAAGTTTCATATTCTAGGTTAACTAATGTGTCATCATGCAAAACACTTTAGTTAACTAGTTCCTTTTTATTAACGCTTTAGTTAACTATTATTAACTAAAATCATGATAATTGATTTACTAAAGTAACCACTTATGAGTTCTCCTTTAATTAACTAAAGTATACATTGTTACTTTACCTAAACCTTTACTTGAAGCTTAACATTTCGAGTTCACTTTAATCAACTAAAGTCTTCTCATGAGCAATTTCCAATTATGTTTTTTCTATACGCATTTATCTTTATCTCTTATCTTTTAAAGCATGGTTAATGTGTTAACATTAATTTATCTATCATATCATACTATACTAAGAAGATTTGTCAGATTTTGTGATCATATTATATTACTCTCAGACCAAATGATCATATGCTAAAGTAATTAACTCTATAGGTGGCTAGTCTCTAAAGGATACTTAATAACATCCAGTGACTATGGTTAGTACTAAATCATAGCATTAATGCTTCAACTTGAAAAGAATAACCTCTACACTGGAGTTCCACCTCAACATATGAGGATATGACTTGAAACACATGTCCTTAGACTTATCCAACAAGACTGTGCAACATAATCACTTTAACATATCAAAGTATTCACCTAAAAACATGAGGAATAACCTCTTATACTAAATTCTTAGTCATTCTTGAGTCAAACCCAATAATTATACTCTAAGTTCTTGATTCCAACTTAGGCTCCATACCTTAACACATGAGATCCAATCCATCATGCACAAGATTGGATTGGAGAATGACTTGTGATGCTGTAAATTTAAAACAATCATCGGTGCACAAAAAATACTAATGGAACCCATAATACTCCTAATGGAACCCATGATATACTATTCTTAGGTTTAAACATGTGTTTGAATAATCAAAACCCATCCCAAGAATTAGGATAAAATAATTAATCTTTTTTATTAATTCCCTAGGACCCATAGTAGCTCTTTTGCACCCAATTCCATTTTTGAGGTAAAAATTGCCCAAAATGCCTTATATAATGAATTATAAATATCTTGGATAAGATTTAGGAAACTGTACAGTCTTTCCATATTGGCAAGTGTGCAGTTCTTCTTTTTTAGGAATTTCCTGCTTTTTTGCACTTTTAAGGAAAAAGGCTAAAGCTAGTTTTAAGGTAGATTGCCTTGTTTTTTGGACCAAATCACCTCCCTTATTTTACTCATCTAAAATCATGATAAATTCAAATTTCCATCACTTATGATATGTACATACTCATTCAGCAAATTTGTGAGAATCTTTACGGATTTGGAAAGTGCTTTATGCACCTATGAGGGATTTTGACTAGATTAGTAAGCCTGCTTTTGTACCAATTCGAATAGCATCCTAATGAATTCGAATCCTTGGAGTATATACTTTATGAGAAGAATATATATATTTAGTGATGGTTGATGTAAAATAATATTAACAAAAATTTATGTATTATCACATATTTAGTCTCCTTGTTGAGTGTTTCTTGCATATTTTCAAGCAATTTTGTGAGTTCAAATATTTTTCTAAGCTTGGGATTAATTTCCACATGGTATCAGAGCCTTAGTAGTTCTATTTTTATCCTCTTCAAATAAATTTTGTAGGGTCTACATCATTCACTTCGAGCACATGTTGTCTATTCAAGGGCATAGTTGTTGAAGAATGGATCAATCTCAACAAAGCATCTTGACTCCCTTCAACAACTTCGAATGGAAGGAAAGGATGGAAATTCTAATGAGGAGTAAAGGGATCTACATAGTGACCATGGAAACTGAATTTGAGCCTAATGCAGTAGCATAGAATATCAAATGTCATAATAGGAGAGATGAGGTGTATGGTCTCTTATGTCTCAGCATTTCCAGAGACCTTCTATTTAATCTTGATGGTATTACATCACCAAATGAAGTTTGTGAGAAGATTAAAGATTTTTTTGGGGAGATATATAAGATGAGGGGTCACCAACTGGAGAGTGAGTTTATTTCACTAAGTCCAATCAACTTCAAATCCTTGCGACTCTACTTCTCAAAATTCAAATCACTGGTTTTGTAGCTAAAACGATGGGGTATTGAAAAATAATATGAAAAAATTGTGAGAAATTTGAACCATGGGAGAATCAAGGAGTGTTAGTGAATCTCACAAATCAAATTTGGTGCAAAAACCAGTAAAAACCATGAAATGAGAAGTAATTTACACACACAAATGTGAATAGAAACAGGATAATTTTTAACTATATAACATTAAAAAATGTTATTATAAGATTTATATTACATTTGGAAAGTTTCATTAGGATTTGGGAGCCCAATGTGAGTGTACAAGTCAAAATTTCCAAATTGGCATTAATCCCCCCTAGGTGGGCCAATCACGGCCAAAATCCACCCAAACAGCCACGAATTGATGAATGGACATGGATTAGATGATGTGGGTCATTTATTACACCTTTTCATGTGTGGGTGTGGAAATATGGGTGGTTTAGAGTCTGAAGGTGGTATTAAATGCACCAAATCAAGCCAAAAATAGAAAAATCCCACCTCTAGCACTCCTAGTCAACCAAGATGTCCACATTCAATGAATGAGAACACAATGGGAATGATTAGGGCACACATGTGCCTATTTTACTAATCTGGAGTGCTCATGTGGCTGTGAATTCCCCAATTTGACTTGGCATTTGTCCATCTAAGCACCCCTAGTCCACCACATAGTGTATTAATGCTAAAAAGCAATAAAATTGACTAAGTAGTGTAACTAAGGTTATAATGAGTTGTATTACTATTATAACACCCTACCTTATTACAAATACTAAGTACAAATCAAAAAATTATGGAGGCCTTGGCAACAATGGCTCAAGTCACCTCAATTACATAATTTGGAAATTACAATTTATTTGTCCATATGAACCGAGGAAAAGAAGGAAAACCTCATGGGACAAAACCTTCCCTCAAGAATGGACATGGGGATGGAACTGAAATAAATAACTGAAAATTACCATCCTTCACTCACCCCAAGCAAATATCTCAGGTAGGTGAATCTCTTCTATGTGAAAGCCTCGGTAAAAATATCAGCAATTTGCTCGGTGGATGGGAAATATTGCAGTGAGATCACCATGTCATGCACTAAGAAGAAAATGTAATCCATGTGTATCTCAATGTTATTTGTCCTCTAAATTTTATTAGTATTAGTATATATTTTTATGGAACTTTGATTTTCCACCCAAATGTTGGTTGGAGAATCAATTGTGACACCAAATTCCTAAAGAATTCCCTGCAACTAAGCACATTGTGTAGCAGCATTGACTACTTCCCTATACTCGGCCTCTGCTGATGAAAGTGAAATGGTGTGATGTTTCCTAATTTAAAATAAAATGGGACCTTAAACATGCATAAATACAAAAACATAAATTGACTTCCTGTCAATGGGATCTCCATCCCAATATGAATCAGAAAATCCACCTAGTTGAAGTGTGGAAGGAGCTGTGTAGTGCACCCTGAAATTTTGTGTACCCTGGACATAATGAAGAATTATTTTTACTGCCCTCCAATGGAGCTCATGTTTCCAGTACGTATGTATTTATACATAACTTACATCATAAGACAAATCAGGTCTTGTGTGAGTGAGATAGAGCAAGATTCCCACTAGTTGTATGTAAAGTGTAATATCTACCAATGGAGAATTGCCAAGTTCATGCATTTCGATGCCAGAAAGAAAGGGATACTTGGATACCTTAGACTCATCAATGTTAAACTTATTTATCAGGTATGAATCATACTTTTGTTGACTCAGATTGATGCCCCTTTCACTTTGTTCAATTTCCAAGCCCAAAAATTGACTTAGCAATCCTAGGTCGGTAATGGCAAATTCACTATGCAAAGATGACTTAATTGAGCCAATTGAATTGGTGCAGCTACCTGTAATGAGAAGGTCATCAAAATAAATAAAAATAACCTGAAAAATACCATAATGTTTCTGAAAATACACATTAGTGTCTGATTTGCATCTAGTGAAACCAATAGAGAGCAAAAACGCATCCATTTTTACATACCAAGCCCTGGGGGCTTGCTTGAGTCCATACAATGATTTATTCAGCCTACATACCAATTAAGGATACTCTTGGAAACCTTCAAGTTGATGCATATATATTTATTCCTGTATCTCACCATGCAAGAAGGCACTCTTAACATCCATGTGGTGAACTTGCCAACCTTTACTAGCTTTCGTTGCAAGAACTTGTCTTATGGAGTCCATTTTTGCAACCGGTGCAAAGGTATCTGTGTAATTAACACCATGGACCTGAGAATAGAACTTGGAAACTAATATTGCCTTATGTTTCATATCTGAACCATCAGCAGCAATGTTATTTTTGGAAAACCCATTTGCATTGAACAAGCTTCCTCTTGGGACGAAAGGGAACCAAATCCCGTGTCTTGTTCTCTTGGAGGGACTGAAATTATTCTTCCATTTCTGATTTCCATATTTGGGAATTAAAAGCTTGTAGAGGATCAGACCCAACCAGAATATAACATTTCTTAGCAATAACACTATAACTTCCAAAGGAAGCGCTACCAGTTTGTGATCTAGTCTTCATAGGCTCATGGGGATTTCCTGCCAATTCCCCTACAGCTTGAATGATTTTTTCAGCCCACTTGGGCCTTGATGGTGAGTCATATACAGAAATATCATATTCATCCATATTTATATAATACATATCATAAAAAACATATCATTTATCATCACTTACATCTTCTAATGGTTGAGGAGAGGAGCATTCCCCCGGTGCAAGCTCGAAATCAGGAATTGGCTCTTCTTCAAATTTCACACTTCTTTCAACAAATGTCTTACAAGTGGAAGTGTCAAATATTTTGTATCCTTTAGTATCCTCACCATACCCAGCCATAATTCACTCATTTATTTGTGGTTTCAAGCCTTTCCTCTTTTCAGAGGGGATTCTATCTTATGCTCTAGTACCGAAAATCCTAAAATTTGAGACATTTGGATTTTGGCCAAACTATGCCTCATAAGGTGTCTTTCCTTTTATTGATTTATGGAAGTCTATGATTTTTATGTGTGCAGCACAACTAATGGCTTCATCCCATATCTTGGGATTTATATACCTTGCTTCTATCATGCAAGTGGCCATCTCCTTGAGAGATCTATTCTTCTTCTCAACCACACCATTTTGTTGTGGTGTGTAGGGAGTTGAGTGTTGAATTCGTATGTCACACTCCTCATTAAGGTGTTGTAGGTTATTTTTGACATACTCCTTCCCATTATCAATCCTAAGGACTTTAATCTTATTCGCACTGTGATTTTCTACCAATTCCTTTGAAATCTTCAAGTGTTGAAACACCTCAGACTTCAATTTGAGGAAGTACACCCAACAAAATTGAGAGTAATAATATATGAATGTAAGTACCTACCTTGATCCACCATATGATGGAGTGGGAAATCGACCAATAAAATATTAATGCACCAACCCAAGTGGTTGTGTTTCTCTCCTTTCCTTCCCCTTCTCATAGCTTTGCTCAGGATGCTTCCCAACTACACACCCAATGCATGCTCCATTTGATGATCTGATTTGTGGAATTCCTTCATCCATGTCATCTTTGTGTATCTATGGAGGTGCTTATAGTTCATGTGACCAAACCTCACATGCCATATATTCAAACCTCATTGGCACGTGAGAGAAGTCCTTAGTCACTGAAACTGGGGAGGAATATAGAGAACTTGTACATACTCACATGGTATCAAAGCATGTTGGAGATTATTGGGTTGTAGATCAATTCAGAGTGTCTTGAGTTGTGTTTGTTACTAAAATTCCAAATAAAATCAAGTTGTTCTGTAGGACATCTAGAAAAAATTCAACACCAATTGTGCAGGAAGAAATGGAGGCTACCCACATCTTGATAACACCCTTCAACTTCTTCGATGGAAGGAAAATATGGTGATTCAGTTGAGAGCCAAAGGGATTTATAGAGTTACCATGGGCACTGAGGTGGAGCCAAATTTGTTGTTGAGAATTCCAAATACTTCAACATATTGGATAAGGCATTTGGATTGTTGTGTCTAAGAATCTCAAGGGAGCTCTTATTCCACATTGACAGTTTGACAACACCCAATGAGGTCTAGGTAAAACTACATACATTGTTTAGGAAAACTAATGAACTATGTGGTCACCAGATTGAGAATGAGCTTATCAGCTTGAGCTCAATGCACTTTGACATAATCCAGGATTTATTCACCAATTTTAAGTCACTTGTATTGCAGTTGAAGCAATGTGGAATTGAGAAGAAAGAGGACCAATTTATTTTGTCAAATATTTCAAAGTTGAGGCCGAAGTTCTCAGTTTTATGGAGTACATTCTAATCCAGCAAGTTAACACTTTGAAATTGGAAAATGCCCAGTCTAGCAAGATTCATGGAGTCACTCACTTAGGAGCAAGACAAACTGATCCAAATGGGTACAATCAAGACCAAGGATCAAGCATTTGTAGTTGGAGTTTCAAATTCCTCAAAGGGAAATCCCAAGCCCAAGAATTCAAAGCTCCCAGAGAAGAAGAAACTAGAAAAACCCAAATATGGTGATGGAAGTTTCAATTCTTCCAAGGAGAAGGACAAGAGGGGAAAAGAGAACACCAAATGCACCCATTTCCACAAGGGATGGAATCCAGAGAGCTCATGCATGAAAAATACCATTGACACCATTGTGTAGCTGCTGGAGAAGAACAACTTCCAGTCCTTGATAGCACAAGGAAGAAGTATGGAACGTCTAGCTCGAATGAAAGAAAGGGGAAATGTAATTCTTTGGTATCATGTACCTCTAAATATTCATATGTTATCATTGATTCGGGGGCTTCCAGGCACATGGTAGCCAAGAGAGAGCTCTTCTCCTCCATGAATTTGAATATTCGCCCAACAGTTCGAATGGGGGATGATTCTTAAATCCATACCAAGGGGATTGGGAGGATTGACTTAGAGCATGGATACTTAAGTGTGTTAGAATAATCAACCCATAGTTACCTACCTTAGGCATTAATTAAATCATTTTTGTCTTATTACCTAGTCTCCTAGATTCCACTCTATGCTAGTTTCCTTCTACATGTCCTAGAAGTCAACACATGCCAAAAAATGAGTCATTGAGCACTTGGGAAACTTCCTAGAAACCCATTTTAGCAAGTATTATTTATTCCAGATCCTCCAATGTGCATATCTACTTTTTCTGAAACGTTGCCTATTTTATTGAGAATTAAGGAAAAAGGAAAATCTAGACTAGGTATAGTTGACTTGTTTTTTCCCCACATCATCATCCCTAATTTTATCCTAATAAAATAATGTATGAGCTGTCTTTCCATTCCTCATTAGCTTGCCTACTTGACTTAGCCAATTCATGAGCATCTTGGTGGATTTGGAAACTGCTTTATGCACCTATGGGGGATTTGACTAGATTTAGTAAGCCTACTTTTTGACCTTTTCGAATGGAATCCTTATGCATTCAAATATCTCATGTAATTATATATTACAAAATCCTATTACTTGACAAGTTTGGTTATTGTACACTTATTCAATATAGATTAGTGTTATGCTCCAATTTCAGTCTCCTTTGATGTTAATTTTGCATGTTTGATTAGCAATTCTGTGAGTGTAATTGTTCTATATCTTGGGTTAAATTTCCACACAATGAATTATTGTATGTACTATACCTTGCAGAAAATTTGTTGTCAGTCTATCAGATGACCCATAAAGGAGAGGCAAAGAGAGTGACCTTCACTCCAAACATGGTAGATATTTCTGAAATCTCAATAGACCAAGTCATTATAATTGGGTATGTATACCAGCATGTGATAAATTCAAACCATAGGAGAATATAGGAGCAATAGTGAAGCTTGCAAATCAAATTTGGTGCAAAAACTAGCAAAAACCATGAAATGAGAAGTAATTTACACACACAAATGTGAATAGAACCATAATAATTTTTCACTGTCTAACATTAAAACATGTTATTATCATGTTTATATTACATTTGGAAATTTTTTTGAGGCTTTGGGAGCCCAATGTGAGTGTACAAGTAAAACTTTCCGAATTGCCATCAATCTCCTCTAGGTGGGCCAGCCACGCCCCAAATCAGCCCAAAAAGCCATGAATTGATGACTAGATGTGGCTGAGATCATGTGGGTCAATAATTACACCTTGGCATTCGTGGGTATGGAAATATGGGTGGTTTAGAGTCTCAAGGTTGCATTAAATGCACCGAATCAAGCAAAAAATGGACAAAATCCACCTCTAACGCTCCTAGTCAACTAAGCTGTCCGCATTCAATGAATTGGATCACACCAAAAATGACGATGGTGCACATGTGGCTAGCTGACTCATTTGGAGTTCTCATGTGGGTTTCAATGCCCCAATTTGACTTGGCAATTGTCCAACTAAGCACCTCTAGTCCACCACATAGTGTATTAATGCTAAAAAGAAATAAAATTGACTAAGTAGTGTAACTAAGGTACTAATGAGTTGGATTACTGTTCTAACACAAGTAAATCTATGACATCCTTTCAAAGATTTGACCTGATTACTCAATATTTTTTTTGACCTTCCATGCCACCAAGTTGACAGTTTGAAATGGGAATATGCTTTCACTAGCATATTTCATGGAATACTTGACTCGGGAGCAAGAAAAAATGGTCTTGATGGGCACCATAAAACCTTCCAAAGATCAAGCTTTGGTTGCTGTATATTCCAAGGTGAACTCCAAATATAAGAATAGGTCTAAGAAGCCTTCATATCAAAAGGATACAAGTACAAGTCTCATGAGGATTCCTCAAACTCCAATAAGAAAAGCTTTCAGAAGAAGAAAGGTAAAGGTGAAGGTAGCAAGTGCACATATTGTGGTAAGGGATTTCGTCCTAAGAGCTCTTGAATGAAGAAGAAGATAAATATGTTGACCCAACTCTTGGAGAAGAACATCTCCCTTCCTCTTGGTGCAAGCAAGAAGTAAGGTGGATCCAATTTCAAAGAGCATGAGAGAGTACATTCACTGGTTGCAAGAACTATAAGATATCCTTCCTTTATCATCGTTTATGGAGCTTCTAGGAACATGGTTTAAAGAAAGGAAGCCTTCTCATATCTTGATGATTTGAAGGGTCCAAATATTTTTCTGGGAGATAACTCAGAGACTCAAAGTAAGGGTAAATGTAGCATTGATTTTGACCATCGTTCCTTTAATAATTTTTTGTATGTCACAAGTCTTGCTTGTTGATGTAATTGTAACTTCGGAATGTATCCACTTGTATTTCTTATGTATTGTACCCTGATTTTTATTTCGAGAAGTGTTTGTAATGTAATTGAGTCGTGTCATGTCCCGATGTTCCAGTCGGGAAATTCTATAATGTAAACAAGTCATGTCAAGTCAATGTGGGTAACCCTCCTATTGTTCAAGGGTTAAAGTCCCTGTAGTTCTGGAGCCCTAGGGTTTTTAGACTCACCTAGTGAAGTCGGCCCTAGTGAGTCATTGTCAAGTCAGGAATTAGGATAAATAGACAGTGAGTCTCTCTATTTATCACACACTCACTCACACTCGGTTGTAGCGCATAGCTGAGGGAGAAGAAGTTGTTGGGGCTAGAAAGAAAGAGGCTACTATTGTCAGGAGATCATCTTACTGTTTTGGGTTTTATTTTTGGTGCTGATTCTATATTTGAGGAAGTTGTGGGGTTTTCTCCATTTATGGTTTCCCCGAGAAAAAAAACTATGTTCATAGTCTCTTGTGTTTGATTGGTGTGCTTGTTATTCTCTCAGTTAAAGATCCTAATATAATGCTAGCTTAATGTTAAAAATCTAACATGGTATCAGAGCTAACCTAAGAAGAAGACACTATGCAGCTGCGGGAACTAGGGATTCCTACTTTTTGGATATCTCTCCATATATTTTCAGCAAAAGAAGGATGGGATAACTCTCCTCCCTAGGGTTCATATTTCTGTCAAAACAGAATCTGATTCTGGGCTTTTTCAGTTTTGGACCTGACATTGCTGCTGGAAATTAGGGATTTCCACATAAGTGGAATTTTTGAGTGAGCCTAGGCCTAGATTGATATCCTCCCCAAAATCGAAGTTTATATATCAAGATCAAAGCATTTGGTTGGACATAACTCTAGAAAAGACAAACCCTAATCTGCTCATGAACCAACACTACAAAAATTCAGCTCCAAATCCAGATCCGACATATTGACCTGGTAAGATCTAAATATTTTGTATTTCCATTTGAGGTTCTCAGTTAATATGTCTCATCATACCAATCTTGATGAAAATATTGAGGGAGTTGATAACTTCCGAGCCTGGAAGTATAGGATCTCCCTTGTCGTGGAAGAAAATGAGTTGGACTCCTACATCCATGAGGAGGTTCCAGTTCCAGAGGAAGATGAGGCTAAATCCTTACATAAGAATAAGTTGGTTATGGAAAAGAGGATTATTGCTGATATAGTCAAGGATCACCTCATACCACAGGTGTCCTCTCTCAAGACACCTAAAGCTATGTTTGATGCCCTAACCAAACTGTTTGAAGGGAATAACATAAACTGGAAGATGACTCTAAGGAACTAGTTGAAGAATGTAAAGATCCAAAAAGAGGAGACCATCCAATCATACTTCACAAGGGTATCCTATATAAAATAACAACTTGAAGCAGTAGATGAAGAAGTGGTGAATGCAGAAATTGTGATGACAACCTTGAATGGTCTCCTAGGTCATGGGATTCTTTCATCCAAGGAATCTGTGCTAGGAAGAAGCTAATCAAGTTCAGTAGACTGTGGGAAGAATTTTCACAAGAAGAAGCTCAAATAGAAGCTCGAGAAGAAAATATGGGAAGTGAAGATCAAGATCTCATAGTACACTCCAAGAAAGGAAGAATGGAAAATCATCATCACCAAGGTAAGCATTCTCATCAGAAAAAATAATTTTGTAAGAAGGGATCCATCCAAAATCAAATGTTATATATGTGATGAAAGAAGACACTTTGCTAGAAGTTGTCCCATGAATAAGAGTGGATCCAAGAAGAAGAAGAACTCCGAAAGAAGACATCATGCTCACACTAATGAGGATGATGATCCTCCTAGAAAGAAAGTAAAACAAGAAAGTGAAGACTCTTCAAGTGATGAAGAATATGTTATGATCTCCACTCTCACGATAACTGTCACTCATGGAAGCAAAGATTGGCTTATTGACAATGGGGCTTCCAAACACATGACAGGTTTCAAGGAATATTTTGAGAAACTATTCGAACATAATTCACCCCATAAGGTGAAACTTGGGGATGACTACCAATATCCCATAAAAGGTAGTGTTGAATCCTCCTACAAGCTAGACTCTGGAAATTCTATGAAAATGAAGGATGCCCTATTTGTACCAAGACTAAAGAAGAATATTCTCTCCATATCGGCACTGGATGCAAAAGGCATGAGGGTTGCATTTGTAGATGGCCAATTCCTAATGTGGCCAAGAGGAAAGACTATTGACGATGCAATAGTAATTGGAGAACAAGAAGGAGGATAATACAAATTAAAGGGCCATCCAGAACAAGCTTTGGTCCATGACATAGTAGAGACAAATGAACTTTGGCATAGAAGGCTTGCACATGTGCACTAGAGAGCACTACCACTTGCAAGAAAAAGATGTTGAAGCTCTTCCAAAAATTCAAGCAAAACATGAAGGTGTCTTCAAAGGATGTGCAAAAGGAAAGAACACAAAGAACACATTTCCAAGTAGCAAAAGCAAAGCAAAGCAAAAGGAATCTTGGAAATAATTCACTACGATGTATGTGGTCCAATGTCATCTAGTTATTTAAGAGGGTATGTATACTATGTTTATTTTATTGATGATTATTCTAGGAAGACATGGATATACTTTATGAAGAACAAAGATGAATTTTTCAGCAAGTTCAAGGAATTCAAATCCTTGATCGAGAACCACACAGAAAAGAAGATCAAGACCTTTCGATCAGATAATGACAGAGAATTCACATCAAATGAATTCAAAGAGTTATGTAAATATTCAGGGATTAAGAGGGAGTTATCCACTCCATATAATCCACAAAATAATGGGGTTGCAGAAAGGACGAATAGAACTATCATGGAAGTTGCAAGAGAAATTCTTCATGATCAAGATCTTCCCATGCATCTATGGGTAGAAGTTGCCAGAATAGCAATGTATGTACAGAACCATACTCCACATAGAGTACTCAAGAACAAGACACCTGAAGAAGTCTTTTCCAGCAACAAACCAAAAGTCACCATCTCAAAATACTCGGTTGTCTAGTGTACATAGACATGCCGAAAGGAAAAAGGGAAAAGTTAGATCCTTCAGGAAAGAAGGGTATATTTGTGGGATGCTCTGAAAGCTCGAAGGATTATGGAATATACTTCCCAGGATTCAAGAAGATCGACATTAGCAGGGATGTAACATTTGATGAAGACTCAGCTCACAAAAAATCTAGAAAGAGACCTGCTGAAGATCCTAAAGAATCAGAAGCACCCATAATTCATGATACAACCATGAACGAAGAAACTCAAGAAGAAGATCGAGAATTTGAAGAACCTCAAGAAACTGTAGATCCACCTCAGGAGAAGAATCCTTGCAAGAGGAAACCTACTTGGGTACGAGAATCTATCCAAGGTGTGAAAAGATATGGGGCTCCAAAAGAGAATTACAGAGAAAGAAAGAGGACAAGGTCCTCCTCCGGGTATGTAGCTTTATTATGTGACTTTATCAATAAAGAACCTTCCAACCATGAAGAAGCGGCAGAACGGAAAGAATGGAAGGATGCCATGATCGAAGAGTATCAATCGATCATGAAGAATAATGTTTGGGATGTTGTCCCAATACTAGAAGGGAAGTCTATTGTAACTTCCAAATGGATCTACAAGATCAAGCATGTTGCAGATGGAGCATAGAGAAATATAAAGCAAGATTCATGACTTGTGGCTTCTCACAAAAAGAAGGAATAGATTATGAAGAAACGTTTACACCTATAGTCAGATGCACTTCCATCATATCAATACTTTCTCTAGCTACAGTGATGAAATGGAAGATACACCAAATGGATGTCAAGACTGCTTTCTTGAATGACGTAGTGGAAGAGGAAGTGTATGTAGAGCAGCCACTCGGTTTTGAGACACATGACAAGGAGTCTCATGTGTGCATATTGAATAAATCCCTATATGGTTTGAAACAAGAACCCAAGACATGGTACAATAGAATTGATGGCTTTCTATCCGGTTTGGGCTTTACCAAAAGTAAAGAAGATTCCAAACTTTACTACAAGGTTGAAGATGGCAACCTAGTGATGCTCCTACTATATGTAGATGATATGTTTGTAACAAGTATGGATGGGTTGATTGCTGATACGAAGAGAAATCTTGCTGCGGAGTTCTAAATGAAGTACTTGGGTATGATGCACTATTTTATAGGCATGGAGGTGTGGCAGAATATGAATGGAATCTCCCTCAGATAAGGGAAGTATGCAGTAGAGATCCTGAAGAGGTTTGGGATGATGTACTGCAAGGCCATGACCACACCTATGGCATTGAACCTGAAGCTATTGAGTGATGCTTCATCAGAAGTGGTTGATGCTACAATGTATCATCAGATGATTGGGTCCTTGATGTACCTGACGAACACGAGACCAGATATTTTCTTTGCTGTGAACACTTTGAGCCAGTTCCTCAAAGATCCGAGACATGTTCACTTGATTGTTGCAAAGAATATTTTGAGGTACCTGAGGGGTACAATTGATTATGGGCTCAAGTATGAGATGAATCAGAAGATTAACCTGGAGGGTTATGTGGACTTATATTGGGCAGGCGGTGCCATCGATAGGAAGAGCACTTCAGGGTGTTGCTTCAGTGTGGGATCAGGTGTGATCTCTTAGTTTAGTAGGAAGCAATTATGTGTGGCACTAAGTACAGCTGAAGTAGAGTATGTCACAACTTTTTCAGCTAGTTGTGAGGCAGTATGGCTGAGGAAGCTACTGTCTGATTTATTTGAGTACTAGTTGTATACATTGTGACAACCAGAGTTGTGTGAAGTTGTCAGAGAACCCGATGTTCCATGACAAGTCAAAGCATATCGAGATCAAGTATCACTATATCAGGGGTATGGTGTAGAGGGGAGCAGTGAATCTTTAGTATGTTGCGATAGATGAACAGATAGCTAATGTGTTGAAAAATCCATTGGATAGAGTGAAGTTTGAGTACTTCAGGGAGAAGCTTGGTGTTCTCCAGATTGAGGTTCCCTCCAAAGGGAAGTGATGAGTTCGTGAGCCATTCTGACATGGTGAGAGGATTGGTTCCTTCCATGGTTAGATGTAAGGGCTAAGCCATTTTTTCTTGGTGATAGCATTGGTTCCTTCCATGTCATATGTGAGTGCTGATCCATTCTAATGTGACTATAGGATTGGTTCCTACATGATTAGATATAAGCATTGAATGTCATTCTTGGAATGGAGGCACCTAGTCAGTTACCAATAAATCTCAGTCTAGGACTAAGGGCCATTTTGATGTGACTATAGGATTGGTTCCTACATGATCAGATGTGAGTGCAAATCCTTTCTAACATTGGTTTTCAGATGTAAGTGCAGAGCCCTTTCGACATGGAGGATTGGTTCCTCGCATGGTCGAATATAAGTGTTGATACTTTCTGACATTGGTTGTTAGATATGAGTTTTGAGCCTTTCTAACATTGGTTTTCAGATGTAAGTGCAAGGCCTTTCAGCATGGAGGATTGGTTCCTTGCATGGTCGAATGTAAGTGCTGATCCTTTCTGACATTGGTTTTTAGATGTGAGTGTTGGGCCTTTCTGACAGGGTTGTGGGATGTGTTCCCACATGGTCAAATGTGAGTGTTGGGTGTGTCTTTCTGATATGATTATAGGAGTGGTTCCTACATGATCATATATAAGTGCTAGGCGGGCCATTCCAAATTAGGGTCAGATATAAGTGCTAGAATAAGACCTACATGTAGGCTAGGCCTACAACTAGCATGAAAAAGGGATGGCTTTGTAGAACTTCCTATGATGAGAAGAATCAAGAGATAGCAACCATAATGATGATCTAGCAGATATGTTCTAGAACTAGAGATGATCCAGATCGAGTGATGATCCAGATCCAGATGAATATGACTTGAAGATGAAGATGACTTGAAGATGATGAGGACTTCAGCATGATCCAGATGATACAGAGAAGAAGACTTTTGCTGATAAATTGTGTCGAGAGAATACCTTCCTAGTTAAGAGGGAGTGTTGATTTAATTGTAACTTCGGAATGTATTCACTTGCATTTCTTATGTATTGTACCCCGATGTTTATTCCAGGAATTTTTTGTAATGTAATTGAGTCATGGCATGCCCTGATGTTTCGATTGGGAGTTTCTATAATGTAAACAAGTCATGTCAATTCAATGTGGGTAACCCTTCTATTGTTCAATGGTTAAATTCCTCACAGTTCTGAGGCCCTAGGGTTGTTAGACTCACCTAGTGAAGTTGGCCCTAGTGAATCATTGTCAAGTTGGGAATTAGTGTAAATAGAGAGTGAGTCTCTCTATTTATCACACACTCACTCACACTCAGTTGTAGCACATATCTGAGGGAGAAGAAGTTACTGGGGCTAGAAATAAAGAGGTTGTTGCTGTCAAGAGATCATCTTACTGTTTTGGGTTTTACTTTTGGTGTTGATTCTATCTTTGAGGAAACTGTGGGGTTTTCTCCATTTATGGTTTCCCTGAGGAAAAACATTGTTTTCATTGTATCTTGTGTTTGATTGCAGTGCTTTTTATTATCTCATTTAAATATCCTAATATAATGCTAGCTTAATGTTAAAAATCTAACATTGCCACCAATCTATTGTCAGTATACTAGATGACCCACACTCGATCTCCTAAGAAGTTTTTTTTCTCTACCAATGAAGTTGAAATCTCTGACATTGCTAATGGTAGACTCATTGATAAAGGTCTTGTGGATCATATTTCAAATGTTTATAGGTTCTTGCACTTCATTCATTTGTATAACCCCTCTGCCCTCCTCACCCATCCCAATGAAGCAAGCAAAATTTGGCATGAGAGGTTTAGTAATATAAACTATAAATACCTTTCATATTTTTGTGAAAAAGATATGGTTTGAGGGTTTGAAAAGTTAAATTTTTCCAAATTATTCTGTCAGGGTTGCATTCTAGGAAAACATCCAAAGCATAATTATGATAGAGTCAGTCATGAGAAAACCTATGCACCTCTCAAGCTCATCAATAGTGAAATTTCTGATCCTTTCCCTCGTATGTCCATTAGTCAATCCAAATATGTTCTTACATTAATAGATGATTTTTCCATGTATTGTTGGGTTTAATTCCTTAAAATTAATTTTTTTACCAGTTCAAGGTTTTCAAGGCCTTGGTTGATAACCAAGGCTGGGAGGAAACTCAAGTTCCTCATATCTGATAATGGAGGTGAATATGTCAATTATGATTTCATTAATTATTTTTAATATTTAGGTATCCAGATGAAACACTCTATTCCTTATACACCTTAGCATAATGGTGTGGTTTAGAGAAAGAATAGAAGCCTCAAGGAGATGGCTACTTGTATGTTGGAGTCTAAGACTTTGACACCAAATATTTCGGCTGAAGCATAAAAAATGTGCATCCTACATCCAGAATGGGGAGCCTCATAAGAATCTTGATGGATTTACTCTTTTATAAGCTTGGAGTGGGCACAAACCAAATGTGTCTCATTTAAGGATTTTTGGCTCAAGGGCATGGGATAGAATTCCGCTAGATAAGAGGATGTCTTTGGAACCCCAAATTCAAGGGTTCCTATTTGTTGGTTATTCTAAATATTTAAAAGGGTATAATATGATCAACATGAACAATAAAAAATTATTCATTGAAAGGATTCTTCAGTTCGAAGAAGAGCCTATGGTAGCAACAGAAATTGGAGAGTCCTCTTCACCTCCTCCACCTTTGGTTGTAAGTAAAGGATCTAATGAGATTTATGATTATGATAATTATGATAATTATGATTTAATTACAGATCCAAATATCCCCACAAGGCCAAATTGGGAATAAAATACCATTCAAGAAGCTAGAAAAGTAGCTGGGAATCCTAGTGATTCTAGGAGGACTATATCTCAATTCGAGAGTGCCCTTTTGGTCAAAGACACTTTATTTTCTGATAAGTGTTTCCTAATGATTGAATATGATCCC
This sequence comes from Pseudotsuga menziesii, assembly GCA_001517045.1. NCBI lineage: Eukaryota > Viridiplantae > Streptophyta > Pinopsida > Pinales > Pinaceae > Pseudotsuga > Pseudotsuga menziesii. The sequence goes on from LPNX010558658.1 coordinate 508,962, forward strand.
AAAACATATGAATAATCATATGAATACCCAATATGGAAAATAACCATGAAGGAATTCCATTCGCTTCAAAAGAATGACACATGGGAACTAGTAAATCTCCCCCAAGGGAGAAAGATAGTTAAGTGTAAGTGGGTTTAAAAAAAAAAAAAATTGGCCGATGTGTCTCCTATGAAGTATAAGGAAATTTTAGTATCCAAATTATTCTCCTAAGTCCAAGGAATTGACTACAACAAGACATTTTCACTAGTTGCAAAGATGCACTCCATAAGACTAGTTTTGGACATTGCAGCTTCCAAGCAGTGGAAAGTACATCACATGGATGTAAAGAGTTATTTCCTACATGAAGATATGAAAGGAGAAATATATATGCATCATCCAAAAAAATTTCTTATTAATCCATCTCTTGTGTGTGGGTTGAAGAAATCCATGTATGGGCTAAAACAAGCTCCCAAAGCTTGGTATGCCAAGATTGATGGCTTTTTGCTATCATTGAACTATTGTAGATGAAATTCTGATCCAAATGTCTATTTGAATCTTATTCACGGAAATATAATCATTATTGTGTATTTGGATGGCCTTCTGATCACAAGAAGTTCCAAGAAATAAATTTCCTCTTTGAAGAGTGCAATGAACCATGCCTTCTCTATGACTTATTTGAGATTGTTAAGCCAATTTTTGGGGCTTTATATTTCTCAATAAGATATTGGAATCAAGGTACATCATTCTAGGTATGATTTATATCTACTGAATAAGTTCACAATTAAGGATTTAAATCCAAGAAAGACTCTATTCCTTCCTGGAGTTAAGCTTGAAGAAGCGCAATCAACTCCATTAGAAAACAACACCCTATATAGGCAACTGGCTAGTTTTCTTCTTTACTTGACTCATACTCGACCTGATATATATTATGCAGTGAGTGTGGCTTCCAAAAACATGGATAAATCTTGTAAAATACATTGGATGGAAAAAAATAAAATCCTAATCTTTGTACAGGGAACAAAAACTCATGGGATTCACTATGTTGCACAATCTAGCCTAGAGTTAGTTTGTTTTACCGACTTTAGTTGCGCAGGTGATAACAATGATACAAAATAAAATTATAGAATTTTTTATGCTTGTGTATGGACCAATCAGCTGGTAAAGTAAGAATCAAAGTGCAATTTCACTTTCACTACAGAGGCAGAGTACATAGGAGTTGTGGATGCAACTACTCAATGTTTGTGGTTGCATGGAATACTTGGAGTGTTTGGGATTGAGTCAAAGACTTCTACAGTCATATATTGTGACAACTAGAGTACCATTTTAATATCATTTTATCCAATACATAGGAATTGAACTAAAAACATTAATACCCATATGCACTAGTCTATCAGAGGACTTGTACATGATGGGGTCATTGATCTACTCTACTGCGCATCATCTGAGAAAGTAGAAGACATCTTCAGCAAGACATTTTGAGAGAGGAATTTCATAAATCTCAAGTCCTTACTTGGTATATATAATCATGTGGTGAAGACATATTGAATACCATTTTTCATACAGTTTTGTTCATGTCCATGTTTAAGGAGGATTTTCCCGTTGTGGTTTTGTCGCTTTCCATATTTTGTATGGAAAATCAGTATGTAAAGGGTGACTAATCCTTGTCTCTAGGCCCTATATCTATGATATTTTTATGATATTGTACAAAAATTCAGGCTCAATATGGGTTTTTTTAATAATGAAAACCCATCCCAAGAGTTAGGATAAAATAATTAATTTTTTTTATTAATTTCTTAGGACCTGCACTAGCCAATTTTCACCCAATTCCATTTTTGAGGTCAAACTTTCCCAAAATGCCTCCTGGAACAAATTATAAATATACTAGATAATATTTTGATAGCTCTATAGTATTCACATATTGGAAAGTGCGCGATTCTACTTTTTCTGAAGTTTCCAGGTTTTCTGTAGTTTTAAGGCAAAAGTTAAAGCTATTTTTAAGGTAGACTGCCTTATTTTTTGCACCAACTCACCTCCATTATTTTCCTAATATAAAACCATGATAAAGTAAAATTTACATCACTTATGAGCTGTACATCCTCATTCATCAAATTCGTGAGCATCTTAACTGATTTTGAAGGTGCTTTATGCACCTATGGGGGATTTTGACTAGTTTAGTAAGCCTACTTTTGTACCAATTCAAATAGAATCCGAATGCTTTTCAATACTTGTAGTATATAATTTATGAGAATGCTATAGGTATTTAATTATTTCTGATGTAAAATAATATCAACAACAGTTTTTGGATTATCACATATTCAATCTCCTTCTTGAGTGTTTCTTGCATATTTTCAAGCAATTTTGTAAGTTCAATTGTTCTAATATTGGGATTAACTTTCCACACCCTGAACTTAATGGACATGGTGCATGGTAATAGCAATAAATTCTATAATCATTTTAACATGGGATCACACACATTACTGACAAGGGTATGCATGTGTTAATAATGTATGCACACTTGTGAAAGTAGCATGCGTGCACTTCTATCAGGTTATTTCCCACCATATTTTATCCCCCACCTCTGCACACTATATAAATCAATCTTTTTGCATTATTTTTGTAGACAATGAGACACCAAACAATGACTTACATGTTCCTAATTCAAATTGATCGAATTGAAAATGTGAATCAGTGAGTGAGAGTAATTTTCATCTCTAACTATTTATTGTATAGGACACATATTGTGCATATTCAGGATAAATTCTTAAAATGGAGACAAAAATTTTCCTCTTCAACAATTCTCATAGGAGTGGAATTATAAAATTCTCATATAATATTGGACTAAAATTCTTCTCACATTCACTTTATCCAGTCTAAATGTCATGTAGTTGAATGAAAATGTGTGAAATCAATGAAAAGACATATGTCCCTTTACGTGTCTTTATATGGGATTGAAAAATTGGTGAAGAAATGACCTCTTGAAATATTGTCATTGAAGTAAAAAAAATTGTGAAATTATGAGGTTTATGTGAAAATATTTGCAATTGGAAGAAAATCCTTCTCACATTCATAATTTCCGAGTCAAATACTGTATATTTTAATGAAAGTATATATGATAATGGTGATGAAATCTAGTCAGATTCAAATTATGTATTTTGGAGAGAATTTGTGAACTTTGTGAAGAAAAACCTCTTGAGCTATTCTCATTTAAGTCAAATTGTATAAACCTCAAGTAAGTAAAATTTTGTGAGTGGAATAAAATCCTTCACACATTTTAAAATTTCTGAAATTTGTAAAATCCTTCTCACATTGTGAAGGAATTTTGTGAAATTAGCTCGTTGTATGGGGCATTCATTTAAACATGGGAAACCAACATAATTGAAAAATAAATAGTTCAAGGAAAATGAATCCCATATAATTTTCCAATGAAGTAAGAGATAAGGAAAGGATAAGTATGGGAAAATGTAGGGTGTTAGCAAAGGAGTGACCAAATTCTAGAACATCTGATAAACCTCATATCCATAAACCATAAGAAGAAGCTTTGAGGGATAGATATGAAATACTAGTTGAGCATGGTTATAATGTGAATGAATGTAGAGAGTATATGGGTGCAATACCCATTGATAAATAATTTCATGCAGTGTAACCTATTTTTAAACAACTTTACATTTTGGAAACAATCATTTAGTACATTGTATCTCCTTTCATGACTGCAACTCCACAACTGAGAATTCAAGAGTGCCAGAATATAGACCCATCTTCCAAGGAACCATTTGAAATTGTACATCAAAAATATCCATAGTGCACTTAGGTGGACTAAACTGGCCTACTATTACTCAAAGGTATATCTCTATATTATGATCAACAACCATGTTTGGTTATCATTTTATGTATTTCCTGTAAATGTAAAGAATGTAGAATGCTTCATTTAATTAGTGATCTCACATGTTATGTTTCTCTTTTTTGCAAAGAATATATATGCAATGGTTTCCCATAGGGGTAATGAATGGGCCACTGAAAATTATACGACATGTTACTTGGAGGGGAATTAGAACCTAAATGTCTCATGAATGAACTCTGAGGGCATTGATTTTCTAATTTCCTTGGTGGTTATTAAGGATAATATTTGGCATGGGTTTCACACACAAAAAAGACAAAAGGGTATGTATTTGAATATTATATACCATGTCATATTTTATACCATTATACAGACTTAGTTATTGGCACAAACCTCCAGCTGCAAACAATTCCATGGAAGAACTCATTAAAGGTATGATACTTCTTTCCTTACTCTGAGCATGAGAGGCTAAAGGATAATGTTTCTATTAGATATTATCCCAGTGGTATACTAGAATTACCATAGGTATATAGGTAGGTATGTGGTATGCATGTTATATGGTGTACTATGTTCTAGGTATGTGGTGTAGATGTATGTTGTGATTGTGTTTCATGGTCTCATAAATTATTGACATTAATATTTGGACTATTGTAGTCATACATTGACATCTTGGTAGATTGATCAATTTCACAAGATTATTCATGGATGAACATACCATCACCATCAACACCATCACCATTCTCATCACCATCACCATCATAATTATTGTCACCATCACCATCACTTAAGAAAAAACTACTTCTTAAGCATGGGATGTGTTTCATACATTATTTCAATACTTGGACATTGAAGTTTCATGAAAACTTAAGACGTTGACTAACTTTCTTGGAGGACCAAATTCAAGACACCATCACGCCTCATCCTCCTCATCCACCATGATGATTTAGTTTACAACAATGCGAGGGGAAAAATTGTTTTACTCACCCCATAATAAATTTTTTAGGAATGTAGGAAAGATTGTATAAAATCCCAAGAACAAATTACATAGTTCCAAATTCGACCATCTAATGGAAATATGGTAGAATTTATATCTCCCAAGGGATTATTATCGGATTTTTTGGGTTTCATTAGTGTTTCCAGGCATATATTTGGTTTCTAGGGTTTGTAGGGATTATAATAAAAGCTATGGTTTATGCTGCAAACTAGGGATTCATTGGGATTAGAATACAAATTGTGGTTTACGCTACAAAATAGGGGTTTTAGTCTATGCTCCAAGATCTAGGGTTACCATCTTAATGTTGAAATCCTCTATCATGACCTCATTTTCACAATCACCATCAAGCCTCATCATCCTCTTACTCATGTTGCCACCATCCTTGTCCCCACCGATCATCCATCATTCATCATCATCACCATCCCCATCCTAAAGCCCATTATCACCATCCTTTCCATAGTTTTCATTGTCACCATTTCTTCCATCATGCTCATTGGAGTCTAGTCCATTTACCCTCTTTGTTTATGCATCTTGGGGTAGATTTGGATTATAATTGATGTTTTTTCGTTGTATGCACCTTTTCTATATACATGTCAGAATCTTTGCATATACGTCTATAATTATTTGGATTCAAATGTATGCACATGAATATATATATGTAATATGAATATTACTTATTTGTTATATGTATTATCATTTAGGATCGGGTTTAGGCTATAACATAGGGTTTTGATGGTTTGGAATACAAACTAGTGTTTAAGCTACAAGTAAAATTGTGTATTAATCATGTGAAGCTTTTTATACCCTATTTTAACACTTGCATTGGGAAGTTCTGTCAAATATTAGGGAATTTACTAATGTCCTTGGAGGACCACCTTCAATATTCAAGGTAAATGCAGGGGCTAGATCCTACTGGATGGGTCATAGTGTGATATTTATAACTAGGATACCAATATAGGTAAGGATTCTGATATGTAAGTATTTTTTGTAAATTGAATTTTTTGGACTCTCTCGACCATTTAACTCATTTTCACCATAATTTATACCCATTTTCACAGTCATCATCCATTTTCTCATTGTCTCCATGACCATCGTGATTCATTAACACCCTGCCCATTTATTCCACAAACATCACCACCATCCTCATCATTCCCATGTAGTCACCATCAAAACCATATCCATTTCCACTATAAATGTCACCTCCATCCTCCTCATTCCCATGTTTTCACCATCGCCATCCTTACAATTTCATAAATTGGGGTTTGGACCAATTAGAGAGAATAAAATTTTTGCACAAAGGGGTCGAATATGGAAATTCCTTTACTGTGAAATCATTGGTAGAGTTCCCAAGTCAAACCCACCCAAATACAATTGTAGGGTCTCATAGAACTCAGTTATGTTGCTTGGTCAAATTATATGCCCCCTGAAGGGATTCAACATGTGTCCCTGAAATCCTCTAGAAGGTGTGTTTAAATGAGACATAAAATGATGACCATTGATCGGATAGACAAACAATTGACTCAATTGGAATTAGGACATCAAACTAATTCTAGGGAAGACTCTCTTGCATGGGTCCATAGCCTAGATCCTATTCTATTTTAGGATTTCATAAACTACCTAATGAGCAGTAAGACAGAATGTAATATTTGAACAAGGGGTTCAACCATATAAATTACTTAACATTGAACTCATGGCTAGATTTCCCACATTGAAACCTACCAAAAACACATGAAGGATCTTACAGAACTCAATTGTCTTGACTAAAAAAAATTCTATGCTTCAGGTAGGGATTCAACATGTGTCCTCAAAATCATCTATGAGGTGAGTTTAGACGATGGGTAAAATTATGACCACAACTCAAATCGATGAACCATCAACTCCATTGGTTGTAGGAAATCAAATTATTTCTAGGGGAACCTTTCTTTCATGGATCCATGGACTAGATCGTATCCTATTTTAGGATTTTCTAAACTAGGAAATTTCCCAACCATTAAATCATGGTTGGTGTTCCCATAATGAACATCCATAACACAATTACACGATCTCATGGAACTCAATTCTGCTAACTGGTTCAAATTCTATGCCCCCGGTAGGGATTCAACATGTTTCCCTGAAATCCTCCACGAGCTGAGTTTAGATGGCCTATAAAATGATGAATGAGGATTATCTATATGAACTAAAAAATACATTGGAATCAAGACATCAGATTAATTCTATGGTTTCTTCTCTTGTGTGTGGCCATGGCCCCTATCTTGTCCTATTTCATGATTTCTTCAACTAGGGTTTGTCCTAGTAAGAGAAAATATAATTTTTGCACAAGGGGGCAAAATTTTGAAATTCCTCGACTATGAAATTGTTACTAGAATTCCCACCTCAAACCCACCCAAACATGGTTGCAAGGTCTCATGAAACTCAATTTCATTTTCAAATAAAATTCTATGCCCCTTGTAGGGATTCAACATGTGTCCCTGGAAGCCTTTAGGATGCAAGTTTAGATGGGCTATAAATCGATGACCATGGCTCAGATTGATGAACTATTAATTTCAATGGAATTAGGATATCATATTAAGGCTAGAGGACCCTCTCTAATGTGGTTCTATGGTACATATTGTGTCCTCTTTCAGAATTTCATAAAATAGGGTTTTACCTAGTAAGAGAGAATGCAATTTTCGCACAAGGGGGACAACTTTGGAAATTACTTGACTGTGAACTTGTGGCTAGAGTTTCCATGTTGAAAATTAATATACAAACTTCAGGATATTTCAGAACTCATTTATGCTTCCTGACTAAAATTATATTCCCCCGTTACAAATTTAACACGTGTCTAAAAGGATCTAGTATATGAGTTTATAAGGGCCATAAAATGATCATCATGGATTGGATTTATGAACTATCATCTCCATTGGAATTAGTACATCAAATTAATGATAGTGGAACCTCTCTCATGTGGTTCCATGGCCCAGATACTATCCTACCTCACAATTTCATAAATTAGTGTTTGGTCAATTAAGAGAGAATCCAATTTTTAAACAAGGGTGCAACTTTGGAAATTCCTTGATTGTGAACTCATGGCTAGTGTTACAAAATGAAACTACTAAAACACACTTACAGGGTCTAATAGAACTCAATTATGCTACTCGAATAAAATTCTATACCCCTGGCAGGTATTCAACATGTGTCTGGGAAAGCCTCTAGGAGGCGAGGCTAGAAGTTCCATAAAATGATGATTGTGGATTAAACCAATGAACCTTCGAATCTGTTGGAATAAACACATCAGATTAATACTAGGGGAAACTTACTCATGTGGGTCCACATATCGCCTAGATCCTATCCTATTTCATGATTTCATAAACTAGGGTTTGTCCTAGTAAGAGAGAATGTACTTTTTGCACAAGGGGGACAAATTTGGAAATTCCTTAGTCGTGAACTAATTTCTAGCATTCCCATGTTGAACCCACCCAAACACACTTACAGGGTCTTTGGGAACTTGATTATGTCTCCTAGATAAAATTCAAGACCCCTAGTAGGGATTAAACATGTGTCACTGAAAGCCTCTAGGAGGTGATTTTAGACAAGTCTTAAGATAATGATCGTTGCTAGGATCAACAAAATGTTGAATATGTTGGAATTCAGACATCATATTAATTCTAGGGTCACCTCTCTCATGTGGTTCCTTGGCGAGAATCCTATCCTATTTCATGATTTCATAAACTAGGATTTTACTGAGTAAGAGAGAGTGTAATTTTTGCACAAGGTAGACAAATTTGGAAATTACATGAGTATGAGCTCATGGCTAGTGTTCCCATGTCGAGCCTACCAGAACACACTTGTAGGTTCTCATCGATTTTAATTATATTTCTCATAAAATTCTGTGCCCCAGGGATACATTCAACATATGGCCTTCAGATCCTTGAGGAGGTGAGCTTAGATGGTACATAAAATGATGACCATAGATCGAATCAATGAACCATTAAATCCGGTGGTATCAGTACATCAAAGTGATTCTTTGGGAACCTATCTCCTCTGGGACCATGTCCCAAAGCTCATTCTTTTTGAAATTTTTGGAAAGTAGGGTTTCACTCAGTAAAATACAGTGGAATTTTGTCACAAAGGGGTCAACTATGAAAATTATTTGACCACAAACTTTTGGATACCTTTCCCACATTGAAAATCCCTAGACATAGCTATAGGATGACATGGAACTCAATTCTTCTTCCTGGTTCAAATTCTATGCCCTTGACAAGGATTTGTCATGTGTCCCTGAAATCCTTTAGGATGCGAGTTTATACTAGCCATAAAATGATCACCATGGCTCAAATCAAAAACCACCAAATCAATTGGAATCAAGAATCAGATTAATACAAGGCGTTCCTCTCTCCTCTAGTCCCATCAGTCAAAGCTCATATTGTTTGACAATTTTGAAAATAAGGGTCTCCCTTAGTAAGAGACAATGAATTTTTAAACAAAGAAATTCCTTGCATAGTTTTTTCACATTGATGATGGTGGTGGTGGTAGTGATGATGGTAATGGAGGAAATGGTGATGATGAAGAAACTAGTTGGCACCATGGTAGTGATGATGATGGTAATGCAGAAATCAATGGCCATAATGAAGATGAAAAAAAACCATTAAACTTTGTTTTCAATGTAGAATATCAACTTCATTATATTGTTTTATACACAACATAAGGGTATTAATGCCCCGATCACGGTTGATGAGGAGCACTAAAATATCAAGGAACATATCATGTTTTCATAGCTAATGGGACATGAGTAGGATACCAATTCACCAGACATACCCTATAAAGGAAATATTTCAGTGATAAATCTAATATGGTAAACATTATGATTTTTATCATACTAGGGGCATGTGTCATGGAAAATGCCATGTTTAGGTAAGGGAGAAAAATGTGTCATGTCGTAAAATATGCTTTTAGGGTTCATTATCCATGCACATGGTTTATAAATGGAACATTTGGATGATCAATGTAAACTTGAGAACATTATGAGGATTTAGGCACCATATATGGGTATTGGGATCCCCAATATTGGGTAGGGTAGAACATGAACATCTTCGTTCCCTAAAATATAATTTTATGGTTCATGAAGTATGCATTAGGTCCCAAAACACCACACATGCCCTCTATAGGGAGTATTTGTTCCATGGGTGTAATATTGGTGCCAATAAAAGGTCTTTCCCATAGTTTATGGGCCTTAGGGATCACTACTATCATGGGGTCTAAAGCATGCGTATAGGCCTCATGGGCCATGTTACCACCTAAGTTGTACTTAGTGGTTTTCTATCAAGAGAGCCTGGTGAACCGGACAGGGATAACTTGTTCGAACTTCAGAGAGCCTTCAGTCTTGCTTCCGGGAAGTGC
>LPNX010558660.1:0-11090 GCA_001517045.1 Pseudotsuga menziesii
AAATTTAAACAATGCTGGAAACAAGGAACAGAAATGGCTGCAGGTCTGCAAGTGGTACAGGTGGCTGTGCAAGTGCAGGAAAAATGGAGGCAAAGAGGCTCGGTTTCGGCGCGGAAACAAAGTCGAAAAATAGTTCGCGGACCGCGGGTATGAGGCGGACTCGCGCGGTCGGACCGCGGGTTTGAAAGCAACAGTCGCGCGCAGATCGCGGGTTTAGTGGAAACAGGCGCGGTCTGGGTCGCGGGATTCAGGCTGACAGCGGCGGTCGGAGCGCGCCTGTGTAATGAACAGGCGCGGTCGGATCACGACTGTGGGCTGAAAAAAACGCGGTCGGGGCGCAGGAAAAAATGGCTGACAGCGGCGGGCTGGTCGCGGGTTAGGGCCTGAAATGCGCGGTCGGGCCACGGCTGCGGAAGGAAAAAATGCAGTTTTCGGCGGCCGAAAATGACGGCTGAAAGTACAGTACGAAAAGAAAAATAACAATAAAAAGAGACAGCGGAGTCGCCAAAACTGTAGCTAGGGTTTTCACCCTAGCTTGTGCTAATGAACACCTACTAAGGAATCTGGATTCCTTAGTAGCAGTTCAATAATGTAAATAAGAATAAACTAAACTAAAGCAGAAAAAGTAAATAACGTAAAGCAAAAACAGTAAGAAAATGAGTAATGGTATTTTTTATTTATGTTACCTCCGATGAGGAGGTTACTGTTTTTCATGTTATTTACGTTTTACTGTTTTAGCTTAGTCTTTGTTTCAGATTATTTTTGTTTATATCATTGAACTGCTACTAAGGATTCCAGATTCCTTAGTAGGTGCTCATCAGCACAAGCTAGGGTGAAAACCCTAGCTACAGGTAGAATGATATCTTCGGTTGCTTGCTCCTTCTTATGATCTCCTTACGCACTCTGTCAGGATCTGTATCCATCTGCATCTCTGTAACCATCATCTTTAATTTTTCTACCCTCCTGCTCCCTTATATACCTGTCATCATCGTCATCCTTTCTGCTACTTCTACCACGACCATAGCTTGCTTAATCCCTCATCCTTTCATTCTTAACAGACTGTCGATGTTCCTTATGTTGCTATCTTCCTTCACAAGATTTATGGTGGTCATGGGAATTGTTGAGCCTTATAAAGCTATCAACGAATCCATCCCTCGAACTACCTCTTATTCATGTCCTATCGAACATTTGACCATCCACAAATTTGGGTCCTTAGCAGACGGGGCCCCTGTGATTGCATGCCAATGTACTTTTGCATAAGACAAACAACATGCCTCCATTCCGCTAAGCCAGGAGGATACATCTCGGGATCCTCTAGAGTCTTTCCTGAGGGCTTGTGCCTTTCTTCGTTCCGCTTAGAGTGAACTTATGCCTTAAATTTCTTTCTGGTTAATCGTATCTACATTGGCTGCTTCAGCACTGGAGATGTCTCCTCGCAGGGTGGATTGCTCATAAGGTTATGCAGACCTCTCTCCCTGAACTCTCGTAACAATTCCTTGACTCCGTGATCATTCGACATGGTGCTAACTGTAAACTCAAAGAAATGCGCAATGCAGGAGTCGTAGGCATGTGTGGCTTCTTATAGAATCCCGCGACAAAATCTGTCATGATGGTGCATGAATGACACCAAATCTGCTCGAGCAGCAGTAAATCCTGTCCACACAGCACTAGATTTTCCCAATATCTAATCATTACGGCTGTTAAGGCAGTTCACATGCCAGCGCCGTCAAGTCTAGTTTGTCCCATCAGTCACATTTTAGGCTGCGACACACCTTTGTTCTTCAACATAACCACTAACTTCAGCTTCACCTCAATGAGTACCTTCGACACAATATTGGCCTTCGACCCATCCTGACCTAAGCGGCAACCAAACTTCAGCCTTCAAACTTTGACAGTCTTCAACACTTCGTAGCTTTGAGAACAACTTCATTATAGTCTAGTACCCAATTCCAACTGTTCTTGGTACTTAGACTGTCCTTCTTGTTGTTATTTCTAATTAGGGGGTCCCGGCTTGTCCTTGTACTTCTTTAACCTAATTCCATTCACCATGGAAGGTAAAATTTCTCCATTCAATTTAGCTAGCTAGACTGCGCCACTATCGGTAACTCTCTGCACTATGTATGGTATTTTCCAATGTGTCTTGAACTTACCCAGGAATTTCATGAATTTACTGTCATATAAGAGCAAAAGATCACCATTCTGGAACTGCTTCTTCTTAATGTGTCTATCATGCCATGCTTTTTCTCTGGCTTTCTGTACTTGCTGCTGGAACCCTGCGATGAATCTGTCTTCTTCAAGTTCTAGTATATTTTCCAGCCTTTCTTTTATCATATCTAGATCATCCATCTCTTTGAAAGCAGATATTCTTAGGCTAGGAACGATGTACTCCATGGGCATGACTGCTTCTTGTCCATAGACCAACCTAAAAGGTGTATGGCCTTTCAACTTCTTGCAGGTGGTTCTATAAGACCATAGTACTGCTAGAATTCTACGATCCTAATCATTTCTGTTAACATTGCAAACCTTCGTCAGAGCATGTTCAAAGATCTTGTTAAAGGCTTCGACAGTTCCATTTGCTTGAGGATGATAGGCAGTACTCTTCTGATGATATACTTGAAATTATTCAGTCAATACTTCAATAGTCTTATTTAGGAAATGTGATCCTTGATCACTCATAAGAATTCTAGGACACCCAAATCTTGACAAGATGTTATCGAAGATGAACTTCGCAGCTGTAGCAGTCCTGCAGTTCTTGACCGGTTGAGCTTTGGCCCAACGAGTAAGGTAGTCAGTTGTTGTAATAATGTATCTTGCTCCGGATTTCTTCGCAGGGGGATTGATAGGTCCAACAAAATCAATAGCCCACTTGTTAAAGGCTTGTAAAGTTACCTGTGGAACTAGAGGCATCTCATCCCTCCTAGATGGTTTTCCTGTCCTCTGACAGATGTCGCAGCTATGGAAATACTCTCTTGCATCCTTATGAATTGTGGGCCACCACAATCCGGCTGTCAGAATCTTATGTGCTGTAGATTTTCCTGCGTAATGACCTTCTGCTGCTCCAGAATGTGCCTCAGCCAAAATTAATGGCTTTTCATGCTCCAGGACACATCTGCGCAGTATTTCATCTAGTCCCATCTTATATAGCTGTCCTGCTATTAAGGTAAAGTTGGCTGCTCTAACCACCAGCTGCTTCTTCTGTTGTGTTGTCATTTCGGTGGATGCAAAACCTGTAGACAAGTACTGAACAATATCGTGAAAATAGTCATCAACCATCTGGATGGAAAACAACTATGCATCAGGAAGGCCTTCATCCAAACTAATGGGATCTTCTCTTGATTCGAGCCTCGACAAGTGGTCAGGTGCTAGGTTAAGTCTTCCAGGTTTAACTATGATCTCAAAGTCATATTCCTGAAATAGAATCAACCATTTGCATATCCTTCCACCTAGCACAGGCTTGTTAACCAAATACTTCAAAGCAAAATGGTCAGTGAACATCTTAAAATGAGATCCTAACAAATAGTGTCGAAACTTCTACAATGCATAAACCATAGCCAGACCTTCTCGTTCTATCGTAGTATAATTCTTTTCTACTGTGGACAATTTTCTACTTGCAAAAGCAATAGGGTGATCAATATTACCTTCACCTGATTGAGCCAATACTATACCCAGAGCAATGGAGGATGCATCGACATGCACATGAAACTCCTTATTCCAATCAGGGAATACTAAGATAGGAGCAGTTACCATCTTTTCCTTCAAATATCCAATCTTTCTTGACACTCAAGTGTCCATTCAAACTTAATATCTTTCTTCAACTGATTTTCCATAGGGGTTGTGATCTGAGTATATCCTTTAATGAATTTCCTGTAATATCCAGTATGACCAAGTGTAGTGCGAAGTTGCTTAACAGACTTCAGAGGTGGAAAGTTCACAATAATGGCTATCTTCACGAGATCCATCATCAGTCCTTGCTTACATACAATGTGACCTAGCATAATTCCAAAAGGTGCACAAAAGATACACTTTTTCAAGTTCAAGGAAATCTGATGCTGTCTACACTTGTCTAGCATAAGTCTTAAACTAGCTATATGGTCTTTTAGTAACCCAAAGATAGTCCAATCATCAAAATAAACTTCTAAGAATTTATGTATAAATTCCTTAAATGCAGATATGACTACTCTAGAAAACATAGCAGGTGCATTCTTCAATCCAAAGGGCATAACTATATACTGAAAGGATCCCATTTCTGTAGCGAAGGTTGTCTTATGTCGATCTTATGGAGCAATTATAATCTGATGGTAACCTGAAAATCCCTCAGTAAAAGAGTACACTTCTTGACCTCCGACATTGTCTAGAACTTCATCTGTAAAGGGAGTAGGGAAAGGATCATGTAAACAGGCATCATTCAGCTTCCTCAGATCAACACAGATTCTGATTTCTCCCTTAGTCTTATTTTCTTGCACCACCATAGGACTGACCCATTCGGATTCTTCAACAGGCTCAATGATTCCTGCAGCAAGCATCTTATCTAGCTCCATTCTAACTTTTTCTTTATACTTAGGGTTCAACCGATAAGGGCGCTATTTCACAGGCTTCACATCAGGTTTCAAAGGGATATTTATCACTCCTATAACACCAAGGATACCTTTCATCTCTGAGAACTTCGTCGAAAATAGGTCCTGATACTCATGGAGAAGTTGGGTCACTTTTCTCACCATTTCTTCATCCCAATAATCTCCAATGATAGCATACTTAGGCTTTCCTTCTGAACCAATGTTTACTGTCCACATCTTCAAGGGCTGAGACACTTCAGGTGCTTCAACTGCTGATCCATGTACTTCGCAATGTCCTTCTGACTTAGGAATGTTAATGTTGCGCGAATCATCATTTTCGTCAGTTGCGAGGTTATAACATTCTACTGCATTAGCTTCTTGTTCCTTCCAATCAGGTTGGTATTCTGCTATTTCTTGATCATCAAACACTTTAGTATGGATCAACCTAACAGCTACGTCCAAAGCAGGACAAACCTCATAAATAGAAAATGTCAGCACAAAACTATCAACAAGACTATCCCAACTTACAGTACCATGGTGAAGCTCGACCTCCACATACCAGTTCTTTGCTACAGGTTCCAAAGTATGTATAAACCTATGTACCCATTCTTCATGAGGTACATGCTTCCATGCTTCGTAGCATTGCTCCAAATGTCCCTGAGGACTAGTCTTACCATTAAACCTACTTCGCACCTCCTGAGGTTGATCCCTAAATCTTAGGCAAAGGGACTTCTAGCACGCTTCCCAACTATGAATGTGCTTCTTATGGCCATTCCACCATCTGGCAGCTGCAGCTTTGAATACTGAGTCTAGAGTCTCCATTTTCTGTGAATCTGGTACCTGCTCTGAGAATTGCACAATAAACTCTTCTGGGTCTGTCGAACCATCAAAAATAGGTAAGGCTCTTGGCTATGAGCTAAGCCATCTGAGAGACTTGGTAATTCTTGCACATCGATTTCCATGTAGCTCATACAGTCTATTCTGCCAATTTTCTAGGCTGTCATCTGAGTCATTCATACAAGAACTGTCACACTGCCAATCCATTATTCCTTCAGTATTAGGGTTAACATAGTCTTCTTCTTTAGCAGTGATGTTGTAAATGTGATCTAAAACATCCTGATCTTCATCTCTGAGTGGTTCTATGTACCTTTCTCCTTGAGAAGGGTCCAGTGGTACTATGACTCTCAAACCTTTCCCTTCGAAAGTCATCTGTCTCTTCTTAAGGTTAATGACTGCAGCATTGTCTATTGCCCACTCAATTCCTAGCAAAGTTGGGTAGGGTTTGCTATCATCAATTATTTCAATTACCTCAAAGTCTACTAAAGTACTGACTCCATCAAGATCTACTGATACACTAGGGAGTCTACCCAAAGGTACAATCTTCTGCTGATTGGCTAATCTCAACTGTATAGGGGACCATTCAAGGGTAGGGTTTCCCATCTGTTCCCAAGTCTGCCTAGATAGGACATTTACTTCTGATCCCAAATCTAAAATGATGTCAGTCATATCATACTCTCCTATCTGAGCATGCAACCTCATTTCTCTTCCAGTCCTTCTAACTCTATTAATTTTTTTTCCTTTATCAGGGCTTCGCTGAGATTTGCAAGACTGGAGAACCTTCTGTAACTCATTCAGAGCAGTCTTGTTTCGTAATAACTTCACGCAACTCTGTAAAAAATATGTTAATGCACTTACTTGATCCGGTGAAGATTCTTGTAACTGCGACGGCTGGTGGTGCTGTTGCATAGGTGCGACTGGTGTGCTCAGATCAACAAAGTCTTTTTTGGCTTCCAGAAATGTCTCTTTTTCTCTTCCCACATCAAAGGTTGGGATTTTCTCTGGGGATTTATGAACCCAAGCCTCATCAGGATGTTTCTCCTTATTCTGTATTTGCATTGTAGTGCCACTCCTTGTAACAACATTAATGGCTGGAACAGATCTTTGCTCTACAACAACCATCTGAATATTCTAAGTAGGAGCGCAATTTCTTTCTTGTATCTTTGCTATCAGCTGCGAGCATTGCTCAATCACATGTCGACTGCTCTGCAATATCGACATGTCGTAGTTGGGT
Source organism: Pseudotsuga menziesii (assembly GCA_001517045.1). Classification (NCBI taxonomy): domain Eukaryota; kingdom Viridiplantae; phylum Streptophyta; class Pinopsida; order Pinales; family Pinaceae; genus Pseudotsuga; species Pseudotsuga menziesii. The sequence continues at coordinate 6,625 of LPNX010558660.1, forward strand.
TCCGACAGTCTTTAGCTAGATGTCCTACCTGACTACAGTTATAGCACACCACCTGGCCTCGACCTCTTCCAGGCATACCACCATGACCATGACCTCCAAAAGTACCTCTACCTGATGTACTACCACGGTAACCATATCCCTCATTGCCTTGTCCATCGTTTTGTACCCTATAAGCATCATAGGTTCGTTCTCTCATGAGGTCAAAACTGCAACATTCATCTTCGTTGTGTCCAACTGACTTACAGAACTTGCAATAGGGGTTCTTAGGTACTTGCACATATCTCTGCAGCAGATAGCAGTCTTCAGGTCGATGCTGTCCAGTTGTCCTACAGATCTCACAATATAGAACACTAGGATTGAATGGGTTTGGCGCACCAGAATTCAGGTAATTTATTACCGCAGGACACTGTTCCTTGTCATGTCCTTCTGTTCGACATCGTGTACACCAAACCTCTTCTCGAACAGCTTTTCCTTTCTTCATGTTGCGCAGCTCCAAGGCCATTTCTGCTAACTGCGCTTGTATTTGAGCTATACCAAAATTATCTTCGACAGGAACTATTTCAAGCTTCATAGCAATTTCCAAAGCCTCTTGCTGATCAACAACCTTCTGTTGCATGAGTGGAGTCCTGATATGCGGTAACAAAGCTGCAATGAACCATTCCTTATGCTGCACTGGTCCAATAGTGAAACTGACTTGATCTAGCAGAACTTTGAACCTCTGATCAAAGTCCCACACTCATTCTCCTCACCTCTGCTGAATTTCCTTTAGTTTAGTGATACACTACGACTCTGATTTAGGCTTCTTAAATTACTTTATCATTGCTGCTTTTATATCATCCAAGACATGGTTCTAAGTACTGGAAAACTTCATGAACCAAGTCAAAGTGTGGTCTCTAAAAGAAGTAACCAGTTGTGCTCTTCTTGTATCTTGATCCGTAATGTTCTTAGCAGTCCACATTGCTTCACATAAGAACCAAAACTGTTCTGGATCCTCTGATCCAGTTCCTTTAAAGACTAGGAGCTTAATGTCATCATTCATATGGGCCATCGTGGATCTAGGGGGGCAGGGAGGGGGATTGGTAGGAGGTGGGGGGGAACTTACTAGGGTAGAATTACCTACGATAGGAATACTCGGGCTAGGGTTACTTTCAGACTGCGACGAGTTCTCAGGGATAACAAGGCTTCGCTGCGGGGTTACCGGAGGGTTTCCAACAGAAGGGGTTTCATTGGGCATCGGGTCTACTGAACTTACAGGGGCATACTCAGTATTTTGACCTAAGGTATAGGATCCAAAATTGCTCTTGTATATTTTACCACTTTGCAGCAAACCACTTTGCTCGTCGAAGTCACTTTCACTTCCAAACATAAGTTAGTACTACTAAATTTAACAGTCTGATTCAATGAGCAATATACCTTTTTCAGCCAATAGCATTTTAATTTTCATAAACATCAGAAAAAATGTACCTTTGTAAAAATTCATCTGAACTATGACGCGGATCTTTGTTCTCTTGTTCAGCAATTTTCAAATAAGTCTCTTCAATCCAATCACCGATTTCTTTCACTGAGGGTCTCCAAAACATAGCCCTCTAGGTATGACGTAAACCCCTCTTGAGTAGATACTGAGTTCAACCAGCAACGAAACCAATTTGTTGGGCTTAGGGCAGACCCGGGTTCTATACTTTTGTCTTCGCACCAACAAAAGACCCATAGTGTTGTCCCTTTCGGAAACAACCTGCGAACAGGTTGCAGTCTCACTCGAAACAGCTATGGGGTGCCGCAGAATCAGGTTTCTGCAAGTAGAAGAGGGATATTACTGTACCTTTATCCTTTTAACAAGTAATAATCATACAATACAAATCTTTGATAGTCACTTATATAGCTTCGCAGTTAGATAAACAAACAGTGTCTTGCTCAACCCTTATTGGGAATTCACAACGAAGTTATTATTTAACAGCTTATCTTACTTTACTCTTTATCTACTTATAAATGCATAAAAGAACATAACAAAAACAACACAAAAGAACCACAACACAAGATATAACGTGGTTCACCCCCAGTTTAGGGGCTACGTCCACAGAACTATGTTTTATTCAACTCTTTACAAAAACCACAGTTCTAATTTGCGCACTCAGCTGCAGATCCCTTCAATTCCTCAAGTTGTGCACTTAGCTGCACATCTCTACACACACAGCTGCAGATCTTCTTAATCACCCAAAAACCCTCTGCACACATAGCTGCAGAGGTCATCCATGGATACAACTGGGACTTAACCTTTCTACAAAACTAGCCTTAGGTTCGCATCAAATCATCTTACATCAAAAGGCCTAACCTGACTTTTTTACAAAAGTGCTTATTTATACAAGTGCACTTATTACAAAACCATGGGCTTAAACCATGGGCACCCCGAACCCTAAACCCTGGACTTAAACCATGGGTTAATTACAAAAAGAGGGCTTTGACTCAACCCCGACACCCCTAAGACTATTTTGAGTCGCAACTTCGCTTACAAGCTTCCGCAAAAACCGCGGAGTTACCAAAATTAAGGACTGTTAAGGTGCGCGCCCCAACAGTTAGTTGGCGTAAATTTGACATGAATTATTCTTTGACAAAAGACATCCTTTCAGCCATAGCTCTGGGGAATGGATGAAGACAAATTAAGCAATATCTCCATCAATAAAAAAATTTAAAATGGATTGGTGGTTTGAATATTGAAATCTTTCATGGAATTTCAAGAATTTTGGAATTTCTTAGATTATAAGGATGGGATCACTCCTCATTTGAGTCATGATGTGGGGTCACCAAGTGAACTAGATTGAATGCTCACCGAATGATATGTCATTATATTGTAGGGGGGAAGAGTTGAGTAATAAAATTGATGGTTATGATTTATAATACTATAGCAATCAACCATCAAAATCAATCCTAAATGCAATACAATTGATACGACATGCAAAAGACACACTCGCAAATGCCTGAGGAAGTCTTTGCCTCCCCGAAAATGATGCCAAAAATGTTACCACGTTTTCAATAGTGACCTATTAATATGATCCTCTATAATATGGTAGAGACAAAGAGTCACCAAGAACGTGATACTAAAGAATCCTACCACTAAAATGATAGATGGTTGTCACATCAGATATGTTTCTTCTCTCTTTAGGCTTCTTTATTCACACAAGGTGAACTAAACTAGACACAGGAGGTGTCCCAAGATGAGCTTAAGTGCTCAAAACCTTTTAGGCAACATAGTATCTCTGAATTTTATGGAAATTGGTAGATGTAAATTACCCTGAGGGATGGCCTCCTATATAAAATGAAATAATTATTAAGTATGTTTAGAAGGATTGATTAGGGGTTAGATAAGTGGTTTGAATGCAATCCAATCCAAGGAACTTTACCCAATATTTAATTAGGTTAGGATATCTAGGAATTTTGGCGCTAGGTTTTTTATGATTCCAAGTCACTACCTTTGATGTAATGATCTAATGTAATGTACCTAAGTTTATCTGGGAGGATTATTGAGCTAACTGATTATGTAAATTGGTTGTGAACTTTCATCAAACACGTTGACAACACTTGTATATTATACCACTATGAGGCCCCCCATAATGTATGAACTATTTTTTATATGATTTGGTACCATTGTAATAACTCTTGAAGGATGCACTACTAAAAGGTGTCAAGTTACTTTTCTTGGTTCACAACTTTTGTCGAACAATTATGGTACAACCAACTTAACAATTGATATATTTGTATGGACAATTTATTATGTTTATGATGTTCTATTGGTTCATGTATTTTGTTAAACATTTCATATTACATTCATCCTAAGTTTTCCATGGAACATACACACTGTAAGTGGAATTCTTGATTGCATTTATTACCAAATGATGTACCTCCAAATTACTGTAACAACTTATTTAAAGCACAATATAGTTTCTTACAAAGTTCTTTCTAACCTGGTAACTAGAAGCAATAAAAACAAGTATTTATGGGCTATAACAACCTTCCTTTAAGCTTGTAAATGAAGGTTGTACACTACTCTTGTAGGTGGAAATACCTTCTTAAACAATAAATCTCACTCCTCAATGTTGAAAAACTCCAACAATGGTCATGATTTTGATGAGTACAAGTCCTATAGATCATTGTTGACTGGATACTATCCCTCTTTCAACATTTAATAGTTCCCAAAAGGGTCATGATTCACTGTCTCATGCACTCCTATGGCTTTCATGTAACAATCAATTCTCGTTTTTGCAGAGAGATGACCCAAAACCCACACAATTTGACTTGGTAATGACTTGGATGTTGATGGTAAATGTGTTTAGGAGTTAATAATAGTGGAATGCACCTAACACCAACAATAAACTTAGTAAAGTGAAGTATCAATGTTGTCCCCTAGGTTCTGTGACCTCAGACAGTGAGTACACCTTCCAAAAAGGCAATGCACCCCCCTAACTTATATATAT